>AUXI01000015.1:0-81699 GCA_000482105.1 Crithidia acanthocephali | reverse complement strand
GCCTGCGCAGCTGCATGGCGACGCCAGCAACCTTTCTCACTCGTGCGACACACAACCGGAGCAGCTCGATAGTGCGCCGCGGCGAGCGGACTGCGACGGCGGCCGTCTTCATCGGCACGCACGGACGACAACGATGACGACGAAGATGACGACGACGAGCGCACATCTCCGCTGTACCCACCAGAGGAGGTGGCGGTGGAAGCCGAAAAACCGCTATCGTCCCCTGGAAGCTTCTTGATATCGCGGTCGTGGCTGCGGTCGTGAGGAAGCCACCGGGCCGGCCCATCGCCCTGGTCTCCGTCCCACGAGAGTCGTCTCGTGCCGACTTTCACATCGCACGCGCTGGCCACGCTGCTCGCCTCGGAAAACAACACCGGGTGAACCTCATCGAACGGCGCCTCCGGCGGTGGTACCTTCTTCGCAGGAGTTCCACCGCGTGTCGCAGAAACACGGCGTGGCATGGCGGAGGACAGGAGCAACGCCTTGTACTCCCGCATCCACCGCGACAAGATGTCGCGCTCGTCTGCCGTGTAGTCGCTGCTGACAGCCTGAGGGTCAAAATGCACACTTCCGCGTTCCGGCGTGCACGCAGGGGCAGTGGGAAAGCACGCGGTTTCAGCCGGCTTCAGTTGGTCTGCTGACGAAGTCGAGGAAGAGAACGGAGAGCGGGACGGCGGCGCCTCCATTCCATGAAACCTGCTTGCAGAGTCGGTCTTGTGCAGCTCCTCCACTTTCCCTCTGTTCAAAGACGCCGCTCCATCTCTAGCATCTGCTTTGGAGGCTTTTGGCCACGCAGCACAGGACGATGGTGTGGAGGAGGACGTAGGCGTGTGACTCGTTGGCTTGCTCTCGTGCATGATAGAGGGAGGCCGCACGAAGTGCACGTCCGATGCTGAAACAGCAGTGCGTGTCTTAGACGGGTCCGTCGCATTTCCGATGTGGTGCATCGGTGGCCGTGACATCTCAGACGGCACCGTCGACGTCGTCGACGACTCCGAACCCGCTACCGCGGCTGCCACAACTCGCGGCTTGTGTGGCGAAGACTGCGCAGACGAAGCTCCGTGCGACGCTGCCTTCGCGGAAGCCGAAGAAGAGGAAGAAGTAGAGGAAGAAGAAGAGGTGAGCAAGGCTGCGTTTGCCTCCCCCATGATGACGGCGATTGTTGCCTCATCGTAGCCTAGCTGTCGCAAGGTGTCGCGCACCACAGCAGGGTCCACACCAGCCTCAGCAACGACGTGCTCGAGGTAGTCCGTGTAGGCTTCTTCAGGCGACGCCAGCATTGCGGATATGTCCTGTGGGTGGCTTTTTTTGTGTGCTACGTCTATGTGTGTGCAAACCACGAGTGAGATCTTGCTTCTTCCAAGCCTAGAATCAATCACTCTGTAGCCCGTATCTATATAAAAAGGGTGCGGAACCTACAGATGGTAACGGTGTAGATCTATTTCTTTGTTATGTTGCTAGGTAAAGATCAATAGAAGAAATGGATTTTGAAGAAGCGATCAACTTTTTTTTTAAACGTTTGTGTGTATTCTCGCTGGCTTTTCAGACGCCAGACTTGTTCGCGTGAAGAACCTTTGGGTTGGATTAGGAGCAACGTCTCTAAGAGGAGAGTGAGAATGTGTTGGACAAGAAGAAGAATGCTTAAAAAGGCAACAACGAATACTACAGCTGATGCAAGTCTCAACACGAACTGCCTGCAAGTCAACAAGCTGCTGCCTCTCCATCAGCGCATGCTACACTCCTTGTGCAGCACGCTGTCTATTGCAGCGAAGATAAAGGACAAGAACAACAAAGGTCTCAGTTTTGCTTCGAAGGAGAACTCGCCGCTGCGCGCGGCTGCAGAAGTGGCTTTCCTGCATCCGCCACGTGATGCTTCCGTTTGGGTGACACAACAAGACGCTCAATCCACATTTTTTCCAACGTTTCTTTCGGCTTTGCTTCGTTTAGTGGTGTGACTCGCACGTGACCTCGCGAGAAAGGAAAAGAAGGGAAAGGTAATTTACAACCACACCGCAGCCAACGCAAACCTGCACAACGCACGCACTACGCCTCCTCGTCCTCGTCCTCCCACTCATCTTCCCACTCCTCATCATCCTCTGCGATCGGGGCCAGAGGCGGCGCGTCTTTGCTGGCCGCTGCTGCAGTGGCAGGCGCAGTGGGCGGCTTCGTCCGCTGCGTTTGCTGCCGTCTCTGCTGATGTTCTGCGTGTTTCCGCGCCGTCTCCGCATCCGCCTCCCTCTCCGCCATCGCCGCCGTCAGGGTGTACGAGTTGGCGAGTTGGTGGATACGGCCAAAGAGCTCCCGCTCAAAGTCGGCTTTGTCCTGGCGACTCCACGGCTCCGCTGTCGTCATGTCCTCCTCCTCCTCCTCCTCGCCCTCTCCGTCATCCTCCCAGTCCTCCTCCTCGCTTGCGGCGTCGTCGTCGTGCAGACCAAAGACACCGCCGTGCGGCCCAATTACTCGCACATCATTGCCCGGGTCACGACGGGCCTGTCGTAGCTCATGGCGGGAGTAGAAGTGTGCGGCGTCGTCGGGCTGCTGCAGGTAGGCCATGAAGTCCGCTTCCTCCTCGTCGTCCTCGTCCTCCCACTCCTCCTCCATCATCTCATCTGCCGTCGTTGAGCGCGGCACGGCGGCTCTTGCGTGAGGCTGCGGCCAGGCGGCCCCCTTCAAGCCAGCGGCGTTGGACTGCCCTCCTGCTGCCACTGCACCAGCCTGAGCCAGGACACGGTCCAGAATGGAGTCCCCCGTGTTGACGTCGTCAGCCTGTGGTCCTGGGGCCATCATGGACGGTCCAAAGCGGGCCTGGAACTGTCGAGCCTGGCGGCCAGCTGCACTCGGGAACCCATCGTGATCCCCGCCCACGCCCATACCGCCCTCCCCTTCTTCGTACTCCTCATCGAGCTCTTGGTACGGGTGCTGTGCGCCGTAGCGCGCCGCCAGCTGACGGTACATCGCGTTGATCGGGTCCTCGTCGTCGTCGCCGCCCTCCGCCTCGTCGTTGGAAGACGCCGGCGTGGCGCGGCCCTGCTCGTGGTACAACGCGATGCGGCGGCAGCGCAGCTTCTCCCGCTCATTCGACATGTCCAGATACTCGAGTGTGCGGACGAGGATGTTCGCCTGCAGCTCCTCCGCCTCCGCCTCCGCCGTTTGGTCCGGGGCGGTGCTGCCGAAGATGACGCCTTCGTTGTGGTCTTCGTAGGCAGCAAAGGCCATCAGCAGGTCATCCCGCGCCGTCGCCTCCATCGTCGAGGCGAGGTGGTAGTTGAGGGATACGTCGGTGGAGTCGGAGCTCGAGGAGCTGTCGTCGTCGCTGTACTCAATGCCGGCCTGTCGCCGCAGAAGGGCACGCACGAGTTTGATGTACTGCTCCCGCTCCTGGATGTCAGACGGGTAGGCGATGGCCGCCATCGCATTTCCCTTTCCCTCTAACGCTTTTCCGGTTTTGTCGATCGTGCGTCGCGGGACAGCTGCGCCGGCGGCAGCACCGCCGATGGACGCCGCTCCGCCGGCACGGCCTGTGCCTTTCGACGTATCTTTCGAAAGCTGCCGCGCCTTCGTCTTCTCTGCATCGAAGAGCTTTGCGGCGCCGGTGCCGCTGGTGAAGACGTCGTCGTCGTCCTCGTCCGCAGGGTGGCGCAGCGGCAGGATGGCCAGCGCACGTTGCCACCACGATGGCGCTGCCGCTTCTGCGGAGGCGGCGACGTCCTTTGGAGCCGCCCCCTCGCCGTGACGGTGATGGGCAGCGGCGTAGAGAAGACCTCCGCCCACGATGACCGACACGCCGACGGCGACGGCGGCACCGGTCACAAGGGCGGCGCGGCTTGACGCGTGGCGGCCGCCATCGGCGCCGGCGGAGACGCCCTCTACTGCGGCGGCATAGCTGCGCTTTAGGTCCACCCTCGGACTGGAAGAAGACGCGCTGAACATGACGCGTTGCAGTGTCCTTTTTATTCTTTTTATGATGCTTTTACGCGCTGTGCTTAGTCGTGCCAGAAAGCTGAAGGCAGTGTGAAAACTAAAAGGGAGGAAAGGAACAGCCTATGGTGAATTACGACAACCCAGTTTTTCTATGCGAGAGCAAACGCGTTGTTACTTTTTTTCTCTCTCTCTCCGTGTGTGTGCGATCCGCAGAGATCTTTTGATACTAACAGTTGCCGCTATCCTCAGTTCCCTCTACAAACCTTAAGGATCGAGATATCACCTAAGGCACCCATTAAGAGCAAGGAGGAGAGTGGAGAGAGGCAGGAAACAAAAGTAGAGAGATAAAAGCACCGCAACAGACACAGAACGGAAGCGTGGTGCTTGACTGACGCGCCAGCGTGTTTTAGCCGATTTGCCATTGAGCAAAAGCGATCACCGCACTGAAGACAAAAAAAAAGCCTTCAAGCACTGAACACTTTCACAACGAATGTATTGCGAGTGGAGGTGGAAGTACTGGTGTCACTCTACTCAATCCAAATGACCGTGAGGAAACTGCCCTTTCTTAAAAAAGGCAGACGAGACCACTTTTTCTGTTGGTACGCATCAACCTACCCAACAAAGCAGTCTCTAAGCGTCTTTTAGGCGTGACACACCACCAGGGTTACTGTAATTTCTTTGCTTGGTGTTGAATTTCAGAAAACAAGAAAAACTACATCCCCCCTTTTTACCCACCCTGATGGGTGAGTGTGTTGTCAGATCCACAGTGTATAAATGGCCATTGAAACGCACGTGTAAAAAAAAAACAGAAGTTGAAGAGCGCAGAGGGCGATGTGCTGCCTTTACAAAAAAAAGAGAAAAAGAAAAAGTGCATCTCCACGCCCGTGCGTTCCTCTATTTGCTAGCGCAACAGGGAGGAGACACGGAAATGGCCGTCGCTCCCAACGCCGTCAGACAACCTACGAGACTTTTGTGAGACCCGCACGCGTCTCGTCAGCCCCGCGTCGGCAATGCCCCTAACTTCTCTCACGTCGTTTCGTCAGCCCTGACCGGGGTTCAGAAAAGAATCTCTCATTTATTCGTTTTCGCCTGCTTACAAATGGTTTTTGCCGCCACTCTCCCATTCTGTTTTCCATTCATTCCGCAGCATGTCGAGAAAAGGAATTCTGACAAGCGCTCTCGTAGACGGGCGGAAGAAGCAGAAACAAGAAGAGGACAAGGAGGCAAGACGCAGGGCCTACGTATCAGTAGTCAAGCATCAATAGTTTTCCTTCGGAAGGAAAAGAAAAAAAGATGGAAAAGAGGAATAACAACAAAGCAAATACACTTCTCGCTGAAATGAAAAGTGGTGATAAAGGAAAACAACGAAATCGAAGAGAGCGAACAGCTATTTACCTAGTTGAAAAGTGAAAGAGAAACAAGTAGAAGAGAGAGCCATTTCATATGGTCACTTGCCGTGCCAAAGACACGTTTTGTCAAAGAGAGAGAGAAAAAAGCAAAGAAGCAAAGATATATATCATGTAGTAGCATCACTTATTTTTTTTTCCTTTTACGTTGTTTGGGAACAAAAAAGAAAGGAATTACAAGCAGTTGGAGAGCCACTGCACATGCGAAGCGAGGCACGGTGTGTTTGAAGGATGTCCAATCCACATGGCACCAACACACACACACACACATACACAAGAGTGTGTGTCTTCTTCATCTCCGCGTGCGTGTCCTCCCGATGGCCGTGACGCCATAAAAAAAAGGTAAAGCAGGGGAAGAGCCGTTGGTATTAGACGCGAGGGTGTCTTTTTTCTTCTTTTCGACTCTCTTCCGCGGAGCTTTCCGTCGCCGTCGCTTTCTAATCTGTGGCCGGGGTGCCGGAGACACCCGTGTCCTCAATGCCGCACTCGTTCTCGCCGCGCTTGATGAGGAAGTAGCCCTGGTCACCCCAGTCGGCGTTCCAGCTGTTCGCGATCTTCCAGTACTTCACGCCGTCCAGCACGCCCCAGCCAACCAGACGCACGGCGTGCCCACCGAGGCGGTCGCCAGAGACGTGGCTGTACACGCCGCTCTTGTAGGCCGTGAAGTCCGCGTACACGTCAAGGGCGACCTCGAAGGGGCCGCCGGCCATCAGCTCGCGCTGGTAGCCCTCCTCGCTGCTGACAGAGTAGGACTTGGCGCCCTTATACTTCACCATCTCGTTCTGCGTGTCGTCGCAGGTGGAGTTGCAGGTCGGGGTGTCGTAGATGGTGCTGGGGCAGGCGGGGTACTTGCTGCTGTTCGTGTGGTGGCCGCACGGGGCAAAGGGGTAAGGCTGGCACGTCTCGGTCGTCAGGCCCACCCACACCCACCACGTCCACGCCGCCGTCGGATAGCCGCCGTTGCAGCCCATGCCGCACACGAAGCAGCAGGACAGTAGGTTAGCGGTGGAGATGCGGCGGTCAGTGACATTGCCGAGGGTGCAGTAGCGGTCCGACATCGCCTCCGCAGCGGCGATGGCCCAGCAGGAGCCGCAGTTCGACTGGTCACGGATCTCACCAATCGTCTTGCACTGCGGCCAGTTCGTGGCGGAGTCGAAGGACTCGGGGATGTCCGCGGCCAGCTCCGCCGCCGTGAAGACGCGCGGCTCCACGGCGTCGGTGCGCATGTCCCGCACACCCATCAGCCGCTTGATCTCATCGAGGCTCTTGCCGGTGATGAGGTGGCCGTTCTCAGCAGAAGCCGTCCACTGCCCCTTCGCCTTGGCGTTGATCTCCGACACGAAGCTCTCGCCCAGCAGAGGGGTGGACTTGGGACTTGCGTACAGGCCGCTCACGGTCGTGGCCAGCAGCACAGTGAACAGTGCGACCAAGCACACAATGGACTTGGTGTAGGAAGGCATGTTTCTTGGCGGACAGTTGGGTTTTTTTTTTACGGCAGTGCAGAAGAATAAATCCAAAAGAAACGGTATGTGCTTGAAGAGCAATAGAAAGAGAGCAGTTTTTTTTCTATCCCAAAAGGAATGAAAGAGAGAAAAGCAAAGTCAAAAGAGACTACAAGTGTGTACGCGAGTGCCGTTGGATGGAGTGCAGATATCAAACAGTTAGGGTTGTGGAGTGCACAACACAATGCGTTTGAGGCAGGATTTGGTCGGACCGAAGTAGCAGTGAAGGAGAGAAAAGAGAGAAGAGATGTGGAAATCATAAATGCGCCGCGCTGGCAAATCTCCTGCTTATCAAAATCGAACGCCATGAAATGCAGAGCTGGTGTGTTTAATGTGTTCGTTTCCTTGACGTTTTGCATGTGTCGTTCTTGTCGTTGTTCTTTGGAGATGCTCTTGCGATCGCAGCGCCATCAATTACTACGCTACGCGCACTTGGTCGGTCGGCCGCAAGAAAGTGTTCTTTGAAATGGAAAGCGTGCCTCACAAAACAATCGTTTGCGCTAAACCCACGGCAATACACCCAACAGCAGCGAAGCCAGTCGTTCTCTCGCGCAGCTGGCCCACAGAGTTTCAGTTTATCATCTTTGTTGTGTGTCGTTCCGACTTAATTAGTCACATGCCGCGAGCATCGTTAATCGTATTACAGATTCGAGTAGTGCAGAAGAGTAGTATAGAGCACGTGTTCACATCCCAGTAGTCTGATCTTCTTCTTTTTTTTGAGAAAAAGAAGGACTGAAGGCGAAAAAGGACCAATGCACATCCACGAATTGTGTGCTCGCTTTTTTTGATTTGTAAAGCCTCAACAGTACGCATGAGCATTTCAGAATTGTCCTTGGCGTTACCTTCACAGTGTGTACCCAACTCCAACTGTTTTGACAGCTACACAGAGTTACTACTCCGCCGACACGAAACCTTCACGGCGCGTGAGTAGAACAGCGACAAGCAGGACGAAGACGGCTAGAAGGACAAAGAGGAGGTTCCGTAGCCCGCTATCTACCTTGCCGTCGCCCTCCTGCTCTTCCTTCAGCATCCACTCAGGCGTCGACGCAGCAGCCGCACCGCCACCACCAGTGCTGCCACTACCCACTGCAGCTGCCTTGTCCTTGGCGGGGACAGATCCCGAAACGGGCACCTTCGTCGCTGCCGTGTCCGCCACGGGTGCGATGTAGCCGGGTCGGAACGCCTCGGGCAAGATGTCGCGCGAGGCGCCGCGACCACCGGCACCACCACGGCCACCACGGCCACCGCGTCCGCCGCGACCACCACGTCCGCCAGCGCTGCCCCTACCGCTGCCTCCGCGACCACCGCGACCACCACGGCCGCCACGCCCACCACGCCCACCACGGCCGCGTCCGCGTCGCCCCATGCCGTCCGTCTCCTGCGGCGGCCGGCTCGGTGTGAGGTCCGGGATGGCGGCCAGCGGCCGATGCGGCGGCGTTGGCTTCTCGGTGTAGTGGTCACCGCGATTGTAGTGCAGATACTTGCAGGTGGTGACGACGTGCGAGCGGAGGCTGCGGCACCACGCCCCACACTGCGTCTCCCATGGCTGCTCCTTCAGCTTTGTCAGGGCAAGGTTTGCGCGCAGCTCCGCCTCGAAGTAGGCTGTCCGCAGTCCTGGAATGCCAATGAAGACGATGTTGGGCAGGAGGTGCAAGTCGGAGCAGGTAGCTGGATTGTGTGTTTCCCGGTCCTTCCCCTCCACGTCGCGGCGGCAGATGCGCATCTTCAGCGATCGCTCCGGGCTGCGCAGCATCGCCTCCTTGCCAGGGTTGTCAACGAACATGTTCAGTCGAATGTAGCGATCACGTACGAGGATGCCGCGGTTGTTCAGGTGGAGCTGCTGGCAGTCAAGAATACTGTGCGGCGCAGTGGCGGTGCAAGGGGTGAAGGTGGCTGCCGGGTTGGACTTCAGCTTTCCGGGCACGTAGGACAAGCCCCTGTTCTTGACGAAAGCAGAGGGCTTGTACTCGCGGTTGCCCACGACGATGGTGATCGCCTTCGCAACTGCGGCCGCGCTAGTCTTGGGAGCAGCGGCAGCGGCGTTCTCCGCCGTCTCCTCTGGCTCGTACTCGTACTCCTCCCCGTCCTCCGCGTCTTCCTCCCCCTCCTCATCGCCCTCCTCCTCTTCTTCCGCGTCTTCTTCTTCCTCTTCCTCCATGTCATCAGCGCCTGCCTCGTCGCCCAGCTCTTCACCGTCCTCTCCGACGGCGACCACCGCAGCAGCGCCGTCACCAGCATTCGTGTCCGCCGTGTTGTCCTCCTGCGTTAGCCCAGAATGCTCGGCGGCAGTCGTGGAGGCCGTGTCCTTCTCCGTCGGCAGCGGCATCACTGCGCTTGGGCTGGCAGCCTCCGTGGATTCTACGCCGCTGTGGGCCGCGCCTGCTTCTGTGTGGTCCATCTTTGAGGTTTTCTGCAAAGGCTAAAAGGTACCGTATGAGTTGTAGTGGGTGTTGCTCCGCTTGGCTGTGGTTGTGTGGTTGTGTGTGTGTGTTTCCGTATACCTGAAGAAATGCTTTCGTAGGTTGTCGAGGGGTCTCCAACGAGTCTCGTCCGTTCTTCGTTGTGTGACGCAGTCGCCAGTACTAAGAATGCGAGAAAGGAGATGAATGCGATGTCGAGAAAGATTTTCCAGCGGTTCGAACGCCTGGTGAAGCATGCATTTCTTTGACCAGCCTTTCTCTCTTTCTCTCTCTCTCTCTCTCTGCCTCGGCGCAAAGTGGGTGGCGAAGCACCGCAAAAGAAAGCGCATGCTGGAGCTACAAAGTCGTCGTGACCGCGTCCATGACGCAGCAGAGAAAAAAGAGAGAGAAGCCCCGTATAAATCCACCGTCAACAAGGGCTGCACAGCAAGGGAAGGAAAGGTCTCTGCCTGTCCTCATTGTGCCTTTAGTTTGTTTGTTGTTTGGATCGTTGTTGTGGATGCGGTTACGCACGTAAGCAGCCACTCCCTTTGCTGCAGCGCTCAAAAACGTTAATATGTCAGGTCATCTAATTAAATCTAATGTCCCTTTATTCGCTGACGCTTCTTCATCTAAAAGAGAACCAGCGACGCGAAGCAGGAGCGTGAAAAGAAGAAGAGGGAAGAAAAAGCCGCCGCCGTGGGCGTTCCATTTCTTCTGGACATGTTCCATGATTGCACAAAGTAAGGATTTCTGCTGTGAAACGGCGGCCTCGACAGTGTTGCTATCCGACCTTGTCATCCCGAGTGTGTGTGTGTGCTCTCTCTCTCTGCCGTCTCAACGCCGCTTTGCGCGATTAGGCAACGAAGCCGTTGAAAAGCAGCGCAGCCGTCAAGCACGCCAAGCACACCAAATACGCCAAATACTCAGACCCGTCTGCCGCACTCCAGAGCGACGCAAAGGCGCCGATGGTGGCGACCAAGGTCAGTCCCCAAATCGTGGGATCGGTGGGCAGCAGGAAGAAGAACGCATCGATGACGAAATCCACCACCGGCTTCACAAGAAGCAGGAGGAGGTGCAGCACCGCCATAGAGGCGGCGGCGAGGTACAGGGACAGACACGACGAGGCGTCACGCAGGACAAGGGGCACCTCCTGTCGCGCCCACAGCTCCAGCACGTCCTGCTGCACACGCCGCCTCACCTCCGTCGCCACCGTCCCGCACAGGCTGAGCGCGCCGATCGGGTCGGTCTGCACCGACGACCACGAAAGCCCTTCCGCCACCGAGGTCGGCGTGCCGTCAGCACGGAAGAAGAGCGGCAGCGTCTTCTGCACCACCACCCACCAGCCCACGCCGGCCAGACCGATGCTGAGGGGGATGGAGAGCAGCGGCAGCGGTGGGTGCCACATGCGGCGCCAAAAGCTCTGCCGCCACACTGCCACCGCGTACCCTGCAAGGAGAAAACCCTCCAAGCACAGCGCGCGGCGCACCACGATGTCGCGCGCCACAACGGTGGCCACTGCCCACGGCTCCCACGACGGGATCATCTCCAGCACCGTTGGCGATGTGATCAAGAACGGCGGGTGGTGCAGACGCGGGCCACCCATGGACACCACCGCAACGTTCACGCAGGTGAGGAAGACTAAAACGGCGAGGCTGGCCAACCGACTCGGCTCCTCAAAAAACCCAACGAAGGGTCCAATCAAGATGCATGGAATGGCGTAGAGGAGCAGCATCACGGTGACGGTGCTCATCCCGACTGGGGCCACGGACATCGTCACCTCAACCCTGGCGGACGGCTCCATGAAGAGGTTGACGCCCTCGCTGCCAAACATGGCGAGGTGATAGTACAGAATGGCAAACAAGGTGAATGGGGCAAGGAACCAGGTGAGGTACAGACGTTCCTTGTACTCGATGTGGCGCACGTACGAGCGAAACTGCGGGTTTCTAGCCAGTTCCTCCAGGCTGTTCAGTGTGTACTGCGCTGCAGCGGGACCGTGGAAGTCCTTGGGATCGATGCGCTCGCACGACATTTTGGGCAACCTAAAAAAAAAAGCTTTGGGTGTTCACAGCAAAACGCTTCCAATCACAACTCAGCTACTTGTCCGCCACGAACTCAAAAAGAACACAAAAAAGAGGCGGGCCCGTTGGGATTCCAAATGCAGCTTCGTTCTGCACCGCGCAAACAAAACAAAAGGAGTAGGATAACAGAGCTCCACTGGAGCGTTTTTTTTTTTCTGGAAGATAGTGTCTGTTGTTTTGATAATCGTTTTTTTTTTCGTTCTGTTCTGTGTGTGAACAGCGATGAGAAGAAGCTGTGCCGGCCTTTGATGCGTTGGAGAAGAAACCGATTAAAGGTAGCAGCGAATACTTGCAGCTTCTAGCAACACTGTTTCCGGAAAATTAGGAGAAGAAAAGGCGTTGGTCAGTGTAAACGACACGGATTCAAGGCGCGAGAGTTCAAGGACGCAATCGACAGTGACTATGGTCACCAAATTCACCAGTTTCGGCGCAGGCGCGCAAACACACAAGCATACACGCACGTAGAAAGAAGGGAGAAGGAAGGAAAGAGCAAAGGTTGTTGAAGTGAGAGCAAGAGACGTGAAAGGATACCTTTCTTAGACTGCTACGTGAACCCAGAACGCCTGATCCAAATGCCGTTTAACGCAGTAAGATGAAAACGCATTTGGCTGATCTTTCGCGCAGTCCGCTGCTGCAGTTCACCACATGGTGAAAGTCACTGCAGTACCAAAGCAGAACGTTTTGTTCACTGCTGCCAACCATCAGCTTTTGGCGCTTTTGGCACCACGATCCTGCACTGCCAGAGGGGTACGTTGTAGTGGTTGTCACCGGCTTGTGTACACTGACATGCGGAGCATTCAAAGCTACGACGCTTCAAGACCAGCCCCACTGGCCTCCCGGGCCGAAGACAATGCTGCACAGTACAGCTCGCGGTATCTTTTTAATCCGTCTTTTTCTGAATTTGCTTGACTCATACAATCAAAGAGGGAAAAAAGAAGAGTTGGAAAACGACTGCAGGACAAAACTGTCGGAGCTTGCGGGACAGAAGAGTGCAACGTTGACGGGAATAGACACTTCTATGCGCAAGACGCTGCTGCACCTTCCCGAGCCGCTCTTCTGTCATTAAACCATGACAGCTGTGCAACCACGCAGGCCAAACTTCCCACGCTCCTTCTGCGAGATCTATAAAGCGTGTGTGCTGCTGACACACGAAACAAACGTTTCTTTAGAAAGAAAAAAAAAGATGACAAAATGAACCACACACCGCAGTTGCCACATCGTCACAAACAATCGCGCACGCACAAATACACACAAAGGAAAAAAGAGAGGAGAGAAAAGATCTGAAGCAAGCTTTTCAACATCTGAAGAGCGCACAGTGCGGAATTTCCTTTTAATGTTCGCGTTCTGTTGTCGGTGCACAAACAGCTGCTCGAAAGTTGCCTGTTTCGTTGTTGCGCGCGCGCCTCCCCACCCACTCTGCTCCCTCGTCCCCAGCGACAAGCAACTTTTGCCGCCTTGAAAAGTGCTGGTGCTTGAGTCCGCCGCGTCTGTCGCACGCCTTTACTTCGTCGGTTCATCTCCGTCACTTGAGGAGTGCAGAACCGAAAAAAAAGAAAACGATGGGGAAGGGAAAACGGGCTAGCCGCCGCTGAGATCTACTGCGAGGTGAGCTAGCCAGTGATGCAAAAGCTTCTGCACATCACAAGGCGAAGAAGAGGGCGAACGTCGTCTTTCTTCAGATCACGAAACCGAACTGCTCTGACCTTTCTCGTGCTTAGTCGCTCTCTTCGGAGTCGCTGCTGGAGTCGGAGGACGACTCCGACGCCGCGGCCTTGCCGGATGCCTTGGCGCCGCCGTGTGCAGCGCGCTCCGCTTCGTAGCGCTTGCGGTCCTTCGCCGCCAGCTCCTCGTACGGCTTCTTCTCCTCCTCCGACATTTTCCCCCACGCCGCACCCGCCTCACTCATCTGCTGCTTGGCAGGCGTACCAGGGTGCTTGGTGCGGTAGTCGCCGGCGAAGTAAAAGTACGCGGACATCGCCCGCTTCGGTGCGTTCGGGTCCTTCTCCTTCTTCGCCCGCTTGCCCTTCGCCGCCTTGCCGCTGCCGCGCTTGAAGACGCTGCCGCCCTTGGCGATGTACGTCTCCATGTCCGCATCGAAGCGCTTCTTGTCCTCGTCGGCCAGCTTCTGGTAGCGCGCCTTCTCATCCTCGGAGAGGGCCTTCCACATGCTGCCCACCTCAGAGAGCACCTGGGTGAGCTTCCAGTCTGGGTTCTTGTTCTTCACCTGGTCGCGGTGCTCGTTCACGAAAATGAAGTACGAAGAGAGGGCGGCCTTGGGGTAGTCCTCCGGCTTCTTCTCCTTCGCCTCACGCTTGCTCTCCTTCTTGGGCTCCTTCTTCGACTTCTTGTCGCTGCTGGCGCCGCGCTTCGCACCGGCGCGACGGGGGACGGCGCTCTCCTTCTCCTGCTGGATCTTCGCCAGCTCGAGCTGGATCTCTGGCGTCGTCATCAGCTTGTCCGTCAGCTTGTCCACTTCCGCGGTGTGCGACGTGAACTCGATGTTGTACTTCGCCTCGAGGCGCTTGCGCAGAATGTTCTTCGTCAGGGAGCTCAGGCCGACATCGTGCATGATCTCCAGCATCGTCTTCTCCAGGTCAGTCGGGAGAGGGCCGGCGGGAAGCTCCGACATGGTTACCTGCGATCTGTATGAGTGGTGGGGGAAAAAAGTACTAGTAATAAGGGCTGCTCAAATGAGAAAATAAGCCAAAGGAGCTTGAGCGTAAAAGAGGTGAGAGCTGACGGAAAACAACAATTCTGTATGTTACAGAAAAAAAAGGTGTAGTATGGATATCCTTGGGGCAGATGATAGAAGTAGGAAGGAGTAAAGCGCGCAGATTCAGGGAGGGAAATTGCGAAAGTTGATTCGTGTTGGCATATCTGTTGTCACTGACATTCATGTTGCTGTGTACTGACAGGCATAGCGCCGTAGCCAAAAAAAAAAGGACTGAATAGGCGCGAATTGTGTTGATGGTAATCCGGCAACACAACTGCCTCACAGCCGGTAGAGCTAGATTCATCGACTCGGCAGCGTGAGATGCACAATCCGAGCGAAGTCTTGCTGCAAGACCACTGTTGCTTGCCCCTGACCAAGTCCGCACATCGTTTATGCCCTGCTGCTGCGCAACGTGTTTTGTCTGTTCTGCGATCTAGGTTTGATTTCCGGCAAAATAGTTTTGCATTTCTCTTTGCAAAGGAAAAAAGGGGAAAATCTAGTTTGACATAATAAGAATGCTGAAGAATCTAGTAAGCAACACTGAGAAGAAAGTGATGAAGGATCTAAAGAAGAAAAGGAAAAAAAGCACTGACATGTAAGATGTGTGCGGTGACGGTCACTGAGGTTACACGCGATGAATGGTGGTCTGCCGATCCAAATCAACTGCTTCGCGCGTGAAGGCGTCTTGTTAAAGATGTGGAAGAGCTGCTCTCCACGCCATGCTCCGTTTCGATGCTGTACGTCTTGATGCGTTTGCCGGCTGTCTGCTGCCCAGACGGCACATTCAGCGGCACCTTCTGCAGAAACCGAGCATCACCGGCCTCGCTCGGCGGCGCCTTCCGCCCCAGCGGGGGTGCGCGTGACCAAAACGTGTCTGCTTCGTTGATGGACTGCTGAAGGGCAGCAACGGTGGCGCCAGCAGACACACCACAGTCGACGAGAAGGTTTTCCCACAGAGTACACCGGGCTACCGGCAGCAGTTGAGGCACGGGAGAGATGTGCTGCGGCAGCGCGGGCGGCGAGGCTGTCGGGCGGCGACTCGGCGACGACGTTGTCGCGGTCAGCACCGTGCCGGCTTCCGTCGCCGTGTCTGCCCGCTCTTCACTGTAGCTGAGACTGCGGAACGGCGGGGAGGTCAGCCTCTCCGCCTCAACCGGTCGCTCGCTTTTGTGTTGCGTCGTGGCAACGCACGGCGGCGGCGTCCCACCGTCGTGCTGCGACGCACGCTCCGGGCTGGCGGTGCTGTGTTGCGTCAGAGCCGCACACACTCCAGCCGCGCTAACGTGCTCACAGCTGTCGCTGCGCGGGACAGTTGGCGTGGGGCTGCGTGTAGACTCGACGAGGAAGCGTGCGCGCTCCAGCAGGTCCCAGGAGGCGGCGTACGACGGGAAGCGCTGTGAGAGCAGCTTCTGCGCGCACCACAGCTGCTGCGCAACCAGCTTCGTGGCGTAGTCGGCCCCTGTCACGCCAAGGCAGCGCTCGATGTCGCTGTGGTGGCCTGGCGGTGACAGCGCACCTCTGGACTCACAGTCGCTGGTGCCGTCGGTGTCACTTGACAGGAAGGAAGAGGATCGCCGACGAGACGCAAAGGGCGGGGGGCTGCGACGCGTAGACTCACCGGCAGACAGCTCGTAAACGTGCAGCTGCAGCGACGGGCCGGTGTGCGGCGGGGTGTGGGCAGCTTGCTCGAGGCGCTCCACCACCGCCGTGACTTCCCTCGCCGCGTTGACAGACTCCGCGGTGGCAACACCAGCCTTCCATCTGGTGCGTGCGCTGGTGAGAGCCTTGGCGATGGCGTCGATGAACCTCATCTGCAGCTGGGCGGCGCGGGGGTAGGTAAGGATGCCGCACAAACCGCCGTCGTCCGCCGAGTTCTCGTTGAGGGTCATGTCGAGGAGACGCATCCATCGAAGCATGCACTGTTGCAGCTGCAATGTGAGGTCGGCGTGGAAGCGCCAGGTCGACGTGTCAGCACTGCCACCAGCTCCGTCACGCTTCGCATCGAGCAGTGCGCCGGCGTCGAGTGCGTAGGGGAGTGACGGCGAGAACGATGGCGACGATGACTCGGCCACCGTGAAGCGCCGCCCGCGACTACGCACCGTGCTGGAGCTCGACGACGCACACCGTGCCGCCCCACGCCTCACATTGTCCTCGTCCCGCACGGCAGTGGGGCTCTGCACTGGCGGTGAAACGCAAAAGCCCACCGTTGCGCCATTTAGGCACGCCTTCATCTCCGCTTGCACCTGTGTGAGGGTCTGCTGCTCCAGGAGCCGCGTCAAGCGCATCAGAAATAGTCCCGCCTCGGTTACCGGGTCCGCCGGCGTACAGCACGAGCACAGTCGTGCCGAATCCAAAACACCCTTCAATGCCTGCATTGTCTGGGCGGTGTTTCCCAAGGAGAGCGGGATGACAGCGTTGCCACCATCCGCCAGCCTCGGTACCTTTGCAGCATGCACTCCAGCAGCGTCGTAGTCTCCTTCGTTGGCAGCACATCGGCCACTGCTCCACACGAACTGTTGCAGGGCTACGGCGAAGCGCTCCGCCGTGTCACGGGGATACCCTTCCCTCTCAGCGATAAGCCCGGACACGCCATGGTCGGAAGCCATAGAGGGCGGGAGGGCGGAAGAAGAAGGAGAAGAAAAAAAAAAAAAGAGAAGAGCTCTTCTGAGAAGTCTAAGGGCGTAGAACGCAGAAACAGTCTCTCAACGCGTTTCAGTACAGTCTCGGTTATTTTTTTTTTATAGATGGAGCAGGAAAGGGGAAGGAAAGAAGGGAGAGAAAGACAAGACGATAGGAAGTGGACCTTGGCGCAACAAGGAAAATGCACGGCAATTAGGATTGCAGCCTCGGCCGTTGTGCTTTTTTTGACATTGTCCTAGAAGAAGATGCCAGCACTGGCATTGGCTGACATCGCCTGCCTCGGCGTGCCACTTTCTTCACATTTTCGTTCAACGCCTCTCGTTCATTTTCTTTTTCACACAAAGCAAAAAGACTGACAGCGAAACAAAAGTCACGCCTCGTCAAACGCCAACCATCTAGAATTGAGAAAGAGAGAGAGTGCTTCCTTGGTGACAGACTCAATGCCTTCCAGCGGCAAACACACACAAAAATGAACTAACCTCTCATCTTCACAACAGCTAGCAGACAAACAAACAGAACACGAAGTCGAATTCTTGGAGATCTTGTTCCAACTTCGTGGCGCAGAAGAACACTACGCTCACTCTTTCTTTAACCCGTGCAGACGACCCTTTTCTCGCGCAACATCGCGGCGGCGGCGCTCTCCTGGATCCACGCAGAACGCCTGGCGGTGGGCGTAGAAAGCCTGAATCTGTCGTCCGTAGAACATCCGATCGTGTAAGGAGCGACGCGCCGTGGTTGCCGTGCCAACATCGGTGAACACGACAAAAGCTTGACCGTAAAAACTTTTCGACTTGTCGTAGTGCACCGCCTTGACAGGCCCGAACTGGGTGCAGTAGAGGTACAGCGCTCTCCGCACCTCCGTTGCGGAAGGTTTGTCGGGCAGACCTTTGATGTACAGTGTTTGCTTTGGTTCTTCCATTGTTCTCTTCAATTGCGGAGCAGGTACTGTGCCGTTTTAAAGGACGCAAAAAAGAGATGCACGTGCCAGGAGTAGAGCAGAAAGCAGAAACAGAAGCGGTTGAGACACGGTTGTTTTTTTGGTCGTGAGAGCCGGTGATTACGGTGCGGAGAAAACCACACATTCGATGATGGCGGTGATGGCAGTAGCAGTGCAGTGAAGGAGGGGGGAGAAGACAGATGGGAAAGTGGCGGAAAGCAGGTACATGCAACGCAGCCTGGATGCTCCCCCGACGACAACAAGATCCATAAACCACTTGCTTTAGATTCCATCTCCAGTTCAGAGCACGCCTGGTTGTGTGAAAGTGACTGAACAAAACTGTAGTGGTTACGTAAAAAGAAAAGAGTTATTTCACTTTTTTCTTCGATTTGAAAAACAAGGTATCAAACAAAGCCATCGCGCTGCCTGGGTGTTTTTCCTTAACTATCGAAAGAGAAAAAAAACAGTGGCAGCTGTGCGATCTCAGGCGGAATTCAACTAGTCAGCGAACGTGCGGTCTGCAGCCAAGAAAAGGAAAACAGAGAAGTAAGGCGGAGATTATTTACCTTATTTCCGCCGCGGTGGCTGGAAAGAAAAAAAAAGTTCAACGCGTTAGTTTATGTGGCAGAAAGTGCTTAGAGGATTCATGGACCGTTTTGTGTGCGTGTGAGTTTGACTCGCAGGGGAAAAAGAAGAGTCTTTTTAAACGAGAACTCGACATTTCACTCTTTTTCTCGTAGCGAATAAAGGTGCGTAGCGGGCCTCAACAAGCCCCTACTCCAGCTCTGGGCAAACCACCTTTTCCGCCGCTTCGTTCGTCATAGTACCATCGGCTCAACGCTGCGAAACGAGGCGGCCGTTCACGTACGTGCTGGTGATGTTGTGTGGCGCGGCGTTGTGGACGATCTTGTGGAAGACGTCCTCCGGAGTGTCCAGCTCCTCAAAGACCATGAGGCTGCTGTGGGGGATCGTCGTGTCGATGACGAGGGCATCGAAGAGGTACCCGGGGGCGATGCGGCCGATCTTGAGGTCGAGGGAGATGCCACCGTTGGCGGTGGCGACAAAAAAAGCCTCGACACAGCTCACGCGCGCGCCGCTCTGCTGGCTGCGCTGCGCCGCCGCGAGGGAGGTGTCGGTGCCGCTCTCCAGCACCCGTGCACACGCCAGGGAGTAGCGGCACGCCTCGAAGAGGGAGGCGGTTGGGCCGCCAGAGATGTCCGTCCCCATCCCGACGTGCAGATCCATGTCCAGCGCCTTGCGAAGGGGGAAGACGGCGCCGGAAAAGTACATGTTAGACAGTGGGCAGTGCCCTACAGCGGCGCCGCGCTCCTTGATGAGCTCCATGTCCTCCTGTGACAGGTGGTTCGAGTGGGCAAGGACAGTCCGGCGGGTGACGAGGCCGAAGTCGTCCAGAGCAAACGCGTCGTGCTTGTGAAAACGGTCGATCACGTAGTTGTGCTCCCAGTCGCTCTCCGAGCAGTGCGTCTGAATGTGGCACCCGTACTTCTTCGCAATCTCGCCCAGCCCGCGGAGAGACTCGTCCGTGCAGCTCGGGATGAACCGGGGAATGACGGCGGGTAGAACCAGGTCTGCGGTGTTGCCGGGCAACGCGCGTACCTGCTGCACAAAAGCCTCAGAGAGCCGCAGCGCCTCCTGCGGAGAGGGGTCGCGGTAGTACTCCGGGCACTGATCGGCCGCGTCCATCGTTACGCGTCCCACAACGGCGCGCTGGCCCTTCTCGAGGCAGATGCGCGCAAGCAGCACACTGGCCTCGAGGTGGATGGAGGCGAAGTAGGCCACCGTCGTCGTCCCGTTCGCCAGCAGGGTCGCCACCAGCGAGTTGTAGGACTTTTCCGCAAACGCGATGTCCTTGTACTTCGCCTCCAGCGGAAAGGTGTAGTGCTGAAGCCACTCCTCCAGCGTCTTGTCCAGCGCCATCCCCAGCTGCGGCCACTGCGGAGCGTGCACGTGCAGATCAATCAGACCCGGGATGAAGTACTGTCCTTTCCGCAAGCGGGTGAGGGTACCTGCCGCTTCTGCAGCCTGGAGCGCGCTCGCGTACTCGGCGGCGTCCTTCGTGGGGTCGATCACCTGCAGAATTGTGCCATTCTCGACTACAATGGCAGCGTCAGGGATGTGGTTCAACGTGTGTCGATCAGGAGTCTCGAAAACGGTGCCGACAAACGTCTGAGTGGACATTTTTCTCACGCTTTACAAGTCGCCCGCTGTGTCCTGGAAAACGAAGTAAAGAGTTCAAAAAAGAAAAGGAATAGAAGCGGGGCCAAGAAGATGTACTGACCAGCAAATAGAGAGCGCGAACGCCTTTGATTGACGCCAAAGAACGGTAGTTGCTATCTTCTATCAGCTACAATGCGCTTTCCCTTTAAGCTAATGGCGAGTCCGCTTGGCGGCTATGAAAAATTGAAAAGATTCAAGGGGGAAAAAAAGTAGGAAACGAGGCTACAAAGTGCAAGTGATAGAAAAACAGAAGGGCGGAGCAAGAGGAGGCAAAAGAAGGTAACAGGAAAGAGCTTCCGTTCACTTAGAACAACGGCTGATCAAAAAAAAAAATACCTGCCTTGGCATTTACCGTAGTAAAAGCAGCTGTATGGAGAAGAGAAATTGCCTATCCGGAAACGGAAGCCACTTCCGCCGACTCTCGTTTGGAAACGAAAGCGTCACAGGTGGGCTTCTCCTCGTCCTCGAGTCCATTGCCATTCTAATGCCGGAAACCCAAAACTGTTTTGGGACTGGACAGCAATCGCTTACATTGACCTGGTTTGCTTCACTCTTGTGTTGATGGGTGTGTGTTTGCGTCCAGGTCTTGAGAAAACAAGTCTTTTTGACCTTTTTAAAGACTCTTCGTTTGTCTTACGTGCTCTACTACTACTCCAGAAATGAGTGGCAATCGTACTCCTATCTTTTCATATGAATAAAAGAAACGGAAGGAAAATAAAAGAGTTGAGCTAGACAAAAAAATTACATTACAAGAAAAGTAAATCGAAAGATAGTAGTAGTAGCAATAGAAGTAGTAAGCTACTCACGTTGTACTTAGTTGTCACAAATGGAAGAGCACAAAAAGACAAAAGAAAATGGAAAGAAAAGTGTATTTGCTTTCACCTCAAAGCAGAAAAATAAGGGTGTTTTCTCCGTCCACGTTTTTGAGTATGTAGTTACGGACCCCCTACATTTAAAAAGCAGCTTTTATACTGACTGGCAAAAGAGAAAATGGCTCTCTGCGTTTTAGAAAAAGTAGTAAACAAACAAAACTGGTGAAAAAGAAAGTGAAAAGAGAAAAGAACGCAGAAGGCTGGTAAAGTTGATCAAATCACAAGAGAGAAAAAAAAGAAGAAAAAGGCTGGATGAACGGGGTAAAACAAAATAGAAAAGGTTGTTGTTGTTTTTAAGTTTTCTAGACCAATACATGTGGCCTTAGTAATGAAGCTTAGCTTCAGTGAGCCTTCACACTCGACTTGAAAGAGTAAGGTGCTTGTTTCTGTTTCAAGGCAGACCACGACTGCCGATGACAGGATGGCTATGAAGTGGAGCTGCAAACATGTGAATCACTGTTTCCTGTTCCAAGGAAAAAAAGGCTCAGAGTCATCTCACTAGAGTGCTGAGGCGGGAGGGAAAAAGCGCAGAGCTGGTTCTTCTGCGTGCCACCGGAAAAAAAAAAGACGCGTCAGTTTGGTTTTTTTTTTCTAACAACACCTGTCAGTCAGTCGCTGTCGGCAAAGGCTGTATTGTACGGTTAGGCACACGACAGGACAGAGTGGCGGACCGAATGTTGCGATCACTTGCCAAGCTGCGCTGCGCTACCCCCCGAGTCCGATCAATGCACGGGCTGGAGGTACAACTCATACTCCACTCGCCTGTACGCCTCATCTGGCGTGACGGTAGTGCTCGCATACGTCTCCACAGTCTGTGTCCGACTCTCTTCGTGGAAAGTAGCATGCGAGCGAGAAATGCCGGCAGTCGCCGAAATCGTGCTTTGACGCCGTCCACCAGTGCGCTCTTCACTCGCCTGATCCGAAAGTCTAGAGGGAAAGAGTTTTGCAGCAACCTCGGGTGTCACCTCCCCCACCTTGCGAGCGTCCCACTCGCGGCGTGCGTAACGGCTGTGAAAGGTGTAATCAGCCTCGCAGTCTTTTGCCCCACCGCCGCGACGCAGCATGGCTGCCTCTCCGCCGGGATGCACGGTGAGTACCGCGGTGACGTCGTAGACAGAGTTCCCTGACACAATCCATAAGGACCGCCGTGTGTTGTGCATCCGCACTTCTTCTTCGCTGAAGAGCGGCCAGTCGCGTTTGAGCCCGCTTAAAGCCAAAACTTTAACCAGCAAAGGTAGCATCAGAACCACTAAAAAAAGAAAAAGACTTGAAATAAAAAATTACAGTTAGAGAGAGGAAAGGGGGTGCAAAGCTAGTGTGTGCTCTTCTGCTTTTCTACAAAGCACCAAAGCACAGCTCTATGAAGCTATTCGAAATCCGTGTGTGTGCGTTTGACTTCGTACAGATATGCCTGCCGAGGAAAACTGGGCGAAAGCAAGTACTGCGCCTTGCTCAGGTAACCTTTCACAGATGCAAAGTCTCGAGTTTCCTGTTTTAGCTTTTAGAGGTGTGAGCTGTGTGTGAGCTACAACCTTTAAAGGGAGATGAACTAGCCCGTTTGTTTCAATGGAACGAGTGCAACCTCACAAATCGCAAGCGCTGCGACTAGCGAGGTAGAAAATCGGAAGAGAATGTGGAAGACGGGGACCGACAAAGGCGCAAAGGAAAAAAAAAAAAGAAAACGCGTGATGGAGAGGTGAGAAGATGAAAACTGTCAAAAAAAAAGAGAGCTTTTTACATTCGTTGTTGGGAAAGAAGATCACTTTTGTGTCGGATGTCAGCCAACGGGTGGTGGACTTCGAATTCCTTTGTTGTGTCCAAGCAATTGATAAGGATTTTTGTCTCTGCAGTCGCCAATGGAATGGCGGAACGCAGAGAACTCGGTAGTTTGCGAGGTGAAAACACCGATGGCGCCGCAGTGGCATCTGCATACGACAGGCGAGCGTGTTATATGGTTCTTCTCCGACCGCAGACATCGTTGAGATTTTTGTGTGTGGATGGTGCACTAAAAGCTGAGATTATCAAAACAAAGTAAACTGTGCGTCAAGCACGCCTCATGAGGCAAAAGGAGAAGGAAAGTGACAAAAAGAGTAAAAGCAAAAAAGACTCAAAAAAAATAAAGAAAACTGAGAAAAGAAAAAAGAAACATGACATCGTGAAAAAGTGTCGAGTTGCACTGCCGTATTTGACCGCTCCGCGAGTAGTATCACATACCACAGTGGTTAGGCCACAAGTAAAACTCTGGTTTTCAAGGAACGAGAAAGCATGCGAGAGGGTACTCTGTGTGAACCATCACTATTTTTCCCGTCACACAAAGTCCCTTGCATATCAATCTCTCAAGAAAGAAAAAATGAGGTTAAAGAAGACAAAAAGAAAAAAAGGTCAGAAGCGGACAAAGCAATGCTTTGGCATCTAACAAATTGGCACACATCCACGTGTTGTCTGGATTTGTAATACAATTTTGAAAGTGAGAAAAAAAAGGACAACGTCTCACGACTCGTAAAAAGAAACAAAAGGTTCTCGTTTGTAAACAAAGAAAGAGAAGAAAAATGGCCTCGATATGAGACTAAAGAGAAAAAAAAATCTGCTGGAAGTTTTTGGGTTAGTGTTGTTCCTGTTGTCAAATTTAACGATTAAAAGCTCGTTGTGTGGAGTTTTTACTTTTTAGAGTTCGAAAATATCTAACACTTTTTTTCTAGCTGGAACACACTTCACTCCAACTTGATCTGCGTTCGTCTCCCTACCGTTTTTGTATGTAGGTTGCTAAACTAAAGATGGCTGAGCTGCTACTATCGTAGGGAAAAAAATCCTTGAGGATACCTCCGTTGAGCACTGCTCGTACTACTGAAAACGATGCTCCAATAGTTGCGAAGACTACGGACTCCAACGGCCTGCGTATGCTATGCCTTTCCCAGCCATGATTATTCTTCTTTCACCGCAAACAGATCGAACGAGTGAATTACAACAGTGAAACATGTACTACGGGTGCAAAAGAAAGAAGTAAGTGAAGTTAAGATAGGTAAGTGGTAATATTGCACACATTACTATAAGCTGGAATTGTGGGAGGGGGAAAAGTGTTGATTGCATTTAACGTCCGGAAAGCAAAAGCGAGAAAAATATGTAGAAGAAAAAAACGCTTGCGAAGCTTTCTTCTTTACCTCCTTACCTCGAACGCACGCTTTTTCCTCATTGCAATACAGCAAAAAAAAAGGGAAAAAACAAGTGACAAAAAAATGTATTAAACTAAATCACTGCTTCACTTAATTAGCGCGATGAATGTTGTCCCCGCTAACGATGTACATTTCACTATCACTCGATGACAGAGGGTGATGCGTGCCAGTGGAATCCCACAGCACAGAATCACCAGCGTAGTCCTGCATGTCTTCGGCGTCGCTGGGAATCACGACCTTTGTGAAAGATGGCACCGAGGACGTGCAACGCTTTGACACAATAGGAGACGCAGGCGAACAAGGCGAGGAGACTGGCACGTCGTACGGCGACAATTCTCCAATTTTGTACTTCTGCGTATCCCTCCGGGTAGCGCGGCTATGAAACATTAAGTCCTCGGCGCAGTCTCGCACGCCGCCACCGCGCTTGAGTAGCGCTCCTTTTCCGCCGGGGTGGTGATCGACAATGGACGTAATGTCATATACAGAGTTGTCGATTACGATCCAGAGCGAGGTGGCCGTGTTGTGCTTGGCGACCTCCTCACGAGTGAGTGTAGGCCATTTTTGCACAAGGCCCGTCAGTTGGAGGAGTTGAGTGAACATGCTAAGTCAGGTAATGCACGATTGGAGCACGATCACTTTCCAAGAATTGCAACTGAAAGGACCGAAAAAAGAGGAAAAAGCAATGATGCAGTCACGTGTAAGCCACTGCAACACCACCGCGCTATCTACGCTTTTCTTTGCGCGTGTGTGAATGCTCTTTTGGTCAACGCAAAAGACTGAACAAAAAAAAAAGCAAAGCTTAAAGTGTTTTCAAACTGTAGTTTGACAGGGAAAACGAAGAGATTATGTGAACAGAAAAGACAAAAACGGAGTGCTAACTGCTAACAGTGGACGAGTAATATCTGTATTACACCTCACGTTTGTAGCCCTTCTCTCCTGTCGAGGGTGTGTGTTAAGCAGAGCAGTTGAACAAAGAAAAAAAAAGAAAGAAGAGAGAGAAGAGAGAGACATATGATGATTTTAAAATGGAGAAGGAAAAGAGAAGCATGGAACTTGAGTAGCCTGACTGCTAACGTCATTGCCAGTCGCGAAGAGTGGAAGAGTGAAAAAAGCATCGCGCATCGCACTCGTCTTGTGTTTGACAGGTGAGTAGTACTTAATGGAGCTACAAACACCCATTGTTTTTAACCTGTCTTTTCGGCTTTTTGCATGACAATCGATACGATACGTTTTGTTTGTTTGTTTGTTTTTGCTTTTGTCATTCCCGCTGGATGCATTCTAGAGAAGAAAAAGGCGGTGCAGCAGGTCAATCGTTATCAGAACTAAAAAAAGAGCAAAAACGTTCAGATGAACACTATGTAACGAAGAAGATAAAGCTGAGTCTTTCGTGTAGGTGACGCACTCAAGCCACGCGTGTCGAAAAGAAAACAGAGTAGGCGAGGAGTGCGATGATGCACAAGATGAGTAAAACGAGCAGGAGAAAGAAAACGTTGGCAGGAGCTCGTGTCGCCTCACCTTTGGAAATAAGAGCACTGAAGTACTGCGCGGTGCACAAGAGGCAAAGTGACACCCCCATTGTGAGCGAGTAGAATACACCCAGCACAGGGGGCATGTAACATGCGCCGATAAGGGACGACAAAGCGATCACGACGCACAGTACAGGGTAAATGGCAAACCATGAAGCTCCAGCGAAGCGATCGGGTTGGCCATCGAGTGAGAAATGCACAGGGACCTTGTCCTTGAGAGTGTCCTTCACTTGGTAGTAATGGCATGCGCTGAAGGCTGCTGGCGGAGCCACCAGTAATAGGTAGAGGAGAAAGAGCATTGGTGTGAGTGTGAACAACGGCCGTGCTACACGCCCCGTGAGAGAAGAGAAGGCTGTTGTTGTTGTTTTGAAAGCTCACTCTGTTTGTTGTTGTCGTTGTAGCTCCGGGGTGGCGTACACCTTGTGGATCGACAGTATTTGAAAAAAGCTTTTCTGTTGGGCGTGGTGATTTGGGATCGCCTTGACGAGTTGAAGTTGGGGAAAAAAAGAGTCGCAATAATAATGCATCCCGTTGGCGTTGAAATAAAAACAGAAACAGAAGGAAGTAGAAGATGATGGCAGAAAAGTGGAAGTACCACGAAAGATGTGGCAAAACGTGAGAGTACATCCATTGTTTACTAGATGCAGAGAAAACGAGTTTCACCGTCCACGCCCTCTTGCCGCAAAGCGAGCCTCTCGGCCTCAGGCAGCGGCAGCAGCGGCATCCGAAACGACAACAACAAGAAAAGGCGGCGGCAGTAAGCCTTTCGTTGACAGTGAAACGACCGCTGTTTCTCTATGTGTGTGTGAAAGAGCACTCTGTGATGTGGCACGTGCACCTGCCAGTCTGTGTCCCATGCCTCTCACGTGCGATTGAGCAAAACACCTTCCATACGCGAGTTGACCCGCAAGTCCAGCTGTTTTCCTGACTTCTTGATAAGAATGTATGCGAAGAATTAATTATGTGGCTCTCAGCGACACGTTCACCTCTAGCTGCTAGGTGGAGGAAAGAAAACAAGAAAACAGTATTTCGTTTGTTGATCAGTGCCGCCCACAGCCTGCAATGCGTCTCAAAAAAAAGAGGGAATACCGACTTACAAATTGCTCAGGAAACGGATGATCAAACGCGTCGTTGTGGTGAAATGGTGTTAATATGCTCTCTTTCGTTAAGAGAAGGGTAAAAACAAGAGAGATAAAAGGAGAAAATACTATCAGTGACTGAAGAGCAGTTCGTCAGCACCGCAAAGAGAGAGATTCCTACACAAAACAAAAGCCTAACTCAGAGAGTGTAATGGAAAACGTAAGAGATAAGTTTTTTATAAGTAACAAAAAGCGCTAGCGAAAGTGTGTGCGTGTGTGTGCCGTCGTGTTGAAACGGTCACGGATTGCTCCCGGAGACTACTTCTTCTCGTACGGCGCGTGCTCCGTCAGACTGTGCTTCAGGTTGCTGAGCTCCTTCAGGTCCTTGTCGGACTTCGTGACGAGGCCAAGGCCCTTGTACGCGCGGCTGCGCGCTAAGAGAGCCCGCCACATGTAGATGTACTCGTTGGCGTTGATCACTGGTGTCACCGCCTCGACCGCGTCCTGCAGCCGGTTCATCTCCGTCAGCGCAACCGCCTTCTGCACCTGCGCACGGTACAGCATCTGCTTTGCTAAAGCCTTCGCGATCGCCTTTCCGCGGCGCGGGTAGTCCGTCGCCGCGGCGGTGTCGGAAGTTACCACGGCCAGGTCGACCGACTCCACCGCATCGGCGACGGCCTGGTCGGAGGAGCTGACGGCGGTGCTGGGACCGGGGCCGAAAGTCTCGCGAATAGAAGCGATGAGGCTCTTGTCCTTCGGGGCGGACTTGAGGAGAGCGCGAAGCTTATCCTCAGAGTCGTAGAACGGCTTGTTAGGCACCGTGGAGCGAATCTTCTCTACAGCCTCACGCTGGAGGCCGGCGTTGAGCGGTGTCACGGCCTCGTGGATCAGCTGCTTTGCCTTCAGCGCGCCGTCCGAAGTCCATTCGTCGTAGTGGTCATCGGTGAGGGGGAAGAAATTGTGGAAGTGGTGGCGCACGTTGGCCTCTTGCAGCGTGATCGCCAACTCTACAGCCTCCTCGTCCGTCAAGTCACCACCAAGCGCCTTCTTCGCCGCCTCGAGAGCCTTTGCCGAGGCGGGGTCAGCCATCACGTTCGTCATTCCTTCCGCAACGGAAGGACTGACATCCTGCAGCTTCACGCCGTGGCGGGCACGGCGGATCTGAAACCCAATGAGCGAGAACTCGTTCGTGTTCTCCGGCGTTGCGACCTCTTCAGAGACCTGGATGGGTGCCTTGATGTAATCCTGGATTTTCTTCTCTACAGCGGCGAAGTGGTCGTAGGCCTCCTCGTTCGCGCCAGTGTACAAGCTATATTCAGCAGCTGCCAGCTCCACTAACCAGCACCCCGGAGAGCTTGCGACGAGATCCTTGTAGTCGGCCTTCAGTCTGGAGCGGATGTCCGCCACCTCGGCCTCAGTTGCCCCGCCAGACACGTTCAGCGCGGCTTCCTTGATGTCGAGCAGATCGTTGTTGGCACGGAGGCGAATGCCGATAGCAAGGCGCTTCAGCGCCTCATCCTGAATCTTGGGCAGGACCGCGTCTACCTCAGCCACCGCATCAGCAGGGTTGTGGGAAAGCAGGTAAACGGAGGCGCGCGCCACCACCGCAGTTGTCCCAGCCAAACCCTCGCCCTTCAGCTTCTCAGCAACGCTGTTGATCGCGTTGACGTTGATGGGACGGCCAGCCGTGACGCCGATGAAGCGGCGAATTGTGTTCTGCGTCGCAATGGAGTCCGCCAGAACCGGCTTCAGTGCCGCCAGCGGAGCGCGGAAAACCTTCACCGACCGGAACATCTTCAGCGAAAGCCACGAGTCAGAAAACAAAAAATGAGAGCTAGAGATAAAAAAGCGAGTCAGAGTACGCTATCTCGAGGGGAGGCTTTTTTATCTTTCCTTTACTAACCGTTTGTGCACGGGGCTATACTAGAAACCTGAAAAAGTGTGTTGTGGGAATGCAGGAGGAGGGGGAGAAGGAAAGCGGTGAGACGTGTAAAAGTAAAAAGAGAAAAAGGTGACTGCGAAAGGAAAGAGAAAACCGTACCGTAGTATCAAAACAGCGCCTTCGCTTGGATTTTCAAACATCCATGTATGTGTGCGTGCCGGGAGTGCTGATGCTAGAACCGAGAAAAGATGGCACCGCTCTCTCTCTGTTGCAATCCCACTGCACTTAAAACCGTTACAGTTCTAGACCAGAACACGGTTCCTCTGTCACGTGGCTCAGCTAAAGAAAACCTTGAAATGGGTTGACTTTCTTGTCGGAAACTCCTCTTTGTCTCACTCAAAGCGCTACGATGCATCACTTCTGCAGAAAGGCCTCAACGCCACTATTTTCAAACCAACGCCCTTTCGTCATTTCTGGGGGAAAAGACCTTTTAATAACTTCGACTAAAGTCATGTACATGATCATAGAAAGAAAACAACGTAAAGGAAACAAAGACAAGACAAATTAGCAAGACCATTTAGATATACTCAATAACAAAAGCATAGAAGCTTTCCGAGTTTGACATTTCCCTAATACCAACATCGGTATGAAACAAGAAAAAAGAAATAATAACAAAAAGAAAGAGAACGAAAAGAGGCGTCATCACCGGTAAAACTACTTGGACTTCAGGTTCTTGACAGCCCACTCGAGGCCCTCGTTGAGGCCCTCGCCAGTCTTTGCACTGCACTTCTGGATGGACCACGTACGGTCGCGCAGACTGTGCAGGTTCAGCGCGGTGCTGACGTCTTCAGGAGAGAGAGCAGTTGCCAGGTCGCACTTGTTGGAAAAGATCAAGACCGGAGCCTCGCGCAGCTTCTCTTCCTGAAGCAGCGCGTCCAGCTCCGCCGACGTCTCCTCAAGACGGCGGCGGTCAGCTGCGTCAACCACGTACACAAGGCAATCAACCTCGTCATAGTAATTGGGCCAGTACGCGCGGATCGCCTTTTGACCGCCGATGTCCCACATGTTCAGCTTAAAGCCCTCGCAGTTAATAGACTTGATGTTGAAACCTTGCGTGGCCTGCGTCGTGGTGGGGTCCTCATCGGACAGTTTGCGGAGGATAGAGGTCTTACCGGCGTTGTCGAGGCCCAGAATTAGGATGCGCGGCTCGGTGTCGCTCTTCTTGAGCTTGCGGAGGAGTGTGAGAAGACCCATTTTTGTGTATGCGTGTGTATGTACGTATGTATGTGTTTGTGTACGTGGAGTAACAATAAACTGCAGACACTCCTTTGAATGCACAGGTGTATAAAGAGATAATAATCTACTTGTTTGTTAAGAGGTGAAAGGAAGGACGTCCGCGGGTAGCAAAGGATGGAGCGAGGGAAAGGCAAACGAACACCGCGAAGAAAAGCTGTCACAGCAGCTACAAGGCCGCAGGTTGCTGTCAGGCGCGACGAAACCAATCAACCGCGAGAGAAAAACACGGCAAAAAAGGCGGCTCCGATCAGTGATTTCTCTAAAAGCGAGCTTTTTTGCGCAGTACAGCGCCATCACGTTCTCACTCGAGGACGTCTATCGAGGTTTTAGTTTTCCTTACCTTTTTTTTTTTACTTTGAGCAGAAACTGCCTGATCACCTAAAGGTTTTCATTTCTAAGCCAGATCAGGGGATAAAGAGAACAGCATTTCTTGTTGAGAGGAAAGGCACCGGAAAAACACATTTCTCAAACCTCAAAAAAAAGAAAGAAAAAGCGTGGTAATGATGAAAGAAATCAAAAAAGGAGACAATGAAAAGCAGGCACTAAACCCATATTCAAAAGCACTTAATAGAGGAATGAAGAGAAAGAGCACCGTCGACAACAACAGCCCAGCAGAGACAAAACAAAACACCAATACTCTTTTCGTTGACTCTTAGACAGTTTCAGCTCTGTGCTTCTTCGCCATGCGTTCGCTGCGAGGTTCAAGAAAGCTAGGGCTCACTTCCAGCGGTCGTTTGTAGCGGTTTTCGCTGAAATTGTACGTGTCTCTATACCAGCTTTGAGAGTATGTCGCATAGTAGCAAGGTCTAGGATCAAGCTTGGCGTTGCGAAGTCCTCGATGCACCACCCGATAGTCGAAAAGAAGTGCATAACCGACATCAACAGAGGGACGCACAGACTTTGCTTTTTCTTTTTTTCCCACTATTTGGGAGCCGGGAATGAACTCCGTTCCGTTGTGGCTGTCAACTGGGACAAGAGGGACGAAAACGTTAATTGCGTAGGGAAAGAGGTCGACAACATCGCTGAGCGCAGGTCCATCGGTGTGATAATTCTGAGTCTCACTTCCCATCAGCGAGAGAAAACAACCCGACGACATCAGCTTCTTGTCCACCTGCAGCTCGGGGTTGCACAAAAGGTATGACAAGGTTTCCTGCACCGCCTGCGAATGCTCCACCAAAGGAACAACTTTGTCGCTGATGAAGTCGGCAATAATCTCAAACCGCCCTGGACACCGTTGACGGAAATTCGAATACCCGCTCTCTAAAGTAGGAACAGAGCCGTTAAACTCGGATTGGCATTCGTAGGTCTTGAGTAGCGCGTTAAAGTACTGAAGGATTTCGCTACTCCAACTCGCAAGCTTGTCAGTGAGGAGTTCATCAGGTGTTGCTTTGTCACCCAATGGAGCGACACAGAACCCGTTCTTCAGAAAGTCAGCTGCGTATTTGGTAGGTGGCACAGATCGCATCGCGCTGGCGTCTTTGAGCGAAGCTGACAAACAGCAAACGCAGCTCTTACTAGAGGAACCATTGAGGTCCGGCTTCATCCCAGTTTCTGTCATAAAACATTTTTTGTGGTAGTATCTGCCGCAATGCAGGCAACGGATGCCTTTTTGTTGACTTGCTTTTGACAAAGCCTTTCCACATCGGGAGCAGCTCGCCGAGTTCGGAGTTTTCGAAGGTTTCATTTCTTCCGTTGTCTACATCAATGCAAACTGAACGTGAGAATGTGTAGGTAATAGGAAAAGGAAAGAAAGAAAGTAGAAAAGAGAGTTTCGTTTAGAGAGCAGAACATTTACAACTTGCAACCCTCACTGCTCTCGCGCCTACAAAACATTGTAATTCGCCTTTCGGACCCAACAATCTGCGACTTAAAAAAAATGAGCAGGTTGTGCGCTTTAAGAGCCTTTCGACAAAGTGGTTTTTGTTGCATGTATTTTATTGCATATTTTTTTGAACAAAATCAAGAAAGAGGAGAAAAGGGGCTCGTGTATAGAAAAGAAAAAAGTGTAGTAATAATAATAGGGCAAGGATTGGGTCCTTAAAGTGCTTTGCGGTCAGCAGCGAACCCACCTTGCGGAATAGCTGTCAAACACTCCGGAGATGTTGCAAGCCACAAGGGGGTGTCCGCCCCTTCCTGGGCCGTTTTATGACCCTCCTGTAGCGTCATGTCTGTGCGACACCAGCCGGGGCAGCATGCAAAAACATAGATTTCCGGGTGGTTCTTGCCAAAAACCCGCGTGAACGTGGTGTTGGCTAGCTTACTCACTCCATACGCAGATTTTGGCCAGCCAAGCTTTTCAAAGTCGCCGCTCTTGGTGTGCGTCAAAAACTCGCCAACAAGAATGTCGACATCATCTTCGGAAGCTGCAGCCAGCCAGCGCTTTTTCAATTCATCGCTTTGGATAATGTTCAGCGTCCCGACAGTGGACGACACGTTGACGATCCGTCCCCCTTTTTTGATGAGAGGCGCGAATGTTTCGCACATCGTGCGCGTGGCCCGATAATTGATAGCGGTAGAGACCTCTGCTTGCGTGAAAAACGGCACAGTCGAGTCGTGTGTGTACGCGAATCCCGCGTTGTTCACCAGGATGTCGATACCTGGTGCGTATTTAGCTTTGATGTGGGCCGCGGCACTTCCGATTGTGGACGGGTTAGAAAGGTCGATGGACACATGGTCCAAGATGGCGCGGGGAAAGTCAGCCTTGATTTTCTTTTCCGCCTCGCTTGCCTTGCCAGCATCACGGCATCCCATAATCACAGCATAGCCTTTTTCACAAAGCCCACGGGCAATGCAAAACCCAATGCCTTTGTTGCAGCCTGTCACAAGCGCAGTCGACATGTGGAACAAGTTCGGTATGAAAGTCGTTCTTCGCACACCATGAAACAAGATGATGCAAAAACCAAAGCGAATGATTGAAGAATGCAATAGAGAAAGATGAGTCGAGCTTTTTTATAGAAAGTTGAAACGCATTCGGAAAAGTGCACGTAAGGCGCTGGCACATGGTTCACCAACTGCCACTATTGCCTATTGCAAAGGCATTAATATTGCTTGAGAAACATGAATCTCAAAAAAAAGGCGGCTGTCTTTATTTTCATAGTCATTTGAAAATCTGAGAAAACGAGTTGGTGACGTAAAGCTTTCCTGGTTGCCAACAAAGGCCAGCGAATTCTAGCAGGAACAATTTCCAACACGGCTGTAATAGCACAACGTGAAAGAAGATAATCTGAAGGTTGGGTGCAATCTGATGTAAAGCGAATGCAGGAGAAACAGCAGCTTTTCGCCCAACTGAACGATCTAATGATCCTCACGGTATTGGCAACGCGAGGCGAAGATATCACATCGTCCCCATCTCGCAAAAAGCTGCCTAGCGCAGCCTACCGCACTCATCTGCAGTCAAAACAGCTCAGGCACAGAACAGCACTAACATTGCAGCCATCTTTACGGGAGGCTATGATACTTTTCGTCCAACCTTTTATCCTCACGAGCGTCCCTTCACCGCACCCCCCCCCCCCCTCTCCCACTTGCCTCCCTCAAATGCCTACTAAACTGAACTCAAAAGGCGGCTCACATTTAAACCCCCTATCGAAAACACAAACCAGCCTTTCCAAAGCAGTACTCTTTTCTCGTCCAGGCAAGCGGCGCCAGCACCCGGTGCGTGCCACAAATCCTGCACGGTTTCAACTTCCAGTTTGCCTGTTCGAAAGCTGTGCTCGAGCACCAAAAAACCTAGTCGACAGCCCACCTCATTGTTTACCGAAACTCTAAAAATAAAAAGGAGAAATCGGTCAAGATTGAGGCTCAAAAAAGGCATTCAATCCAGCACAAAGCTCTTGCTGAAAGAAGCATCATTTCCCAGCTTAGACCTCCATGAAACCAAGAAAAAGTGTTTCACATTTTTTTAAGCTGATCCTCTCTCATCCAGCTCGTGATCGGTCCTTTCCGGCGGAAAAGCACTTTGGCAAGAAACTATCACCACGAAGCACAAAAAAAAAAGAAGCCCTTAAAGTTATTAGGAAGGAGAGAGAGGTGGTTATTGCGTCGCAGGCTCTTTTTTTTATAGCATCGGCTGTCCTATTTGAAAGGCAGCTTTTTGTGGTCCTGCCGATGGTTTCCAAGAAAAGAGCAAAAAAAAAAATAGATACTACCAAACGGTAAGCTTAACAATTCGATTCGTCCTTTGAATACTCTTGCTCCCTTGATCACCAAGAGATCAGCAAGAGGTAAGGAGCAAGGTGCAATGGAGATTGGTTTTACAACAAATTTCTGTCTGACAGAGGTGATCCTTTGGAGGGCTGTTTGAAGAAAGCAACAGATTCTTTGCACGTTGTGCCGACGTCTTCCACCTGACTGTTCCACTTTTCCTTTCTCTCTCTTTTACTCTCGTCTACCTTTTTCTACCTGCTTGCTTTATTTACTTTCCGAGAATAATTCACTTCCGAGGTGCTAGGTCTCCTGATTTTCATTGATTCCTAGCCTCCATGTCGCGTAGTTTCCCATTCTCGTCTGGTACAAAGGGTGTCGGCTCGGCAGGTCGGCTGGGTTTTGCATTGACTTTACGTAAGAAGCCGATACGTGGAAAGGCAATCCTACCAGGTAATGCTCGAGCTCCGAGTTGACCGTATGACTACAAACGAGGTTTCTCTAGACGGCCCACGAAGCCGACGTGTTGTCGCTGTACGAGTCGACCTTCGCCTTTTAGGGGATGAGCCCCGCAAAAAGCCGCGAACACGCACGCTACCGCTTGCGTTTCGACGCCGTTGATGTTGTGGGCCTCGACGCCCCATCGGCTGCCGGCTATCGCGGCTCTCTTTGTCAGGCCGTTCACACATACCACGTCCCAGCCACCGAGGACGGCATTGCTGAACACGCTCTACTAGTGGACAGATATGGATAGCGTGCGCACTTGGTGCGGAGTATTTGCCGACGCCAGGACATATCAGCTTTTTAGCTAGGCTACTACGCTACGGAGTAGTTGCAGGGGGCTGGTCACCCTTTTCCATGCCTCGAGACCATCGTGCAAACAGATGTCGTGTCGCCTTGAGGAATCGCCACTATCGGTGGACGAGGGGAGAAAGAATTTGGGACACGAAGCACAGCTTGCCCATCCGGTGCTTAAGCTTTTCGAGGATCAGGTTCTCTAGGAAATCCTCCAGCAGCTTGCGGTGGGCCTTGGGGTTGACGGAAACCTATTTGTGCATGTAATTAAACCGTATACTCGCGAAGGTGTATTCCGTGGAGACGACAGCTTCATTCTTGTCTAAGGTTACACGGAATCGCTACGTCCTCTCTTTCACGCTATATAGCGCGTGCTAGATATGGTCCCTTGGCCCGGAGGCTTTGATGCTGTTAATCTAGGAATTTACCGAGACGCCATGCTGTGGCTTGCGGGCGTAGCTTGGATGTCCGGCAACGGTGGACGTCAACTTGTGCATCACCTCTGGGCTGATACTGAGCCCAAAGGAAAGCGTTTTCATACGAGACGTCGAGCTGTCGGTGGTCTTGAAGATAAACAACTGGCGCCACGCAGGTGGGATAGCAACTTGAAAATGAGGTCACGAAATCAGTGATCCCACTAGTGAGGCGCGTGGTCAAAGGAGCTCGTGTCGAGGTCGAAGTGGGGCTGATGTCCTTGTACTTCTAGTCAGCCTTACACAAACTTAAACCACAAAAAAAAGGTGTCTCAAGACCCTGTGCTTTTTCTTCACCACAACGAGAAGAGCGTCGTTTTCCTTTTGGACAGGCTCGGCCTTAAAAAGGTTTCTTGAAGTATCAAAAGAACGCAGAGGAGAAACAGAGAAGAGGGAACAGTGAACCTTATTGTTATACAGCATTTACCACTATGAGCACACTTGTATCAGAGCCAGCCAAATGGTTATGCATGTTAACAGAGAGCGTGCGAAGCAAATAGATGGGTTTGAGGCGCACGAATTATTTTCTGAAGAAAGCTGTAACTGAAAGAGTTGTCTAGGACAAATCATCCTTAGCATGCTGTAGCTAGTGAAATCTTTCCACCTGTGACTCCACTTCCTACCTACGCTTCTCTCCCTTTTTCCTTCCAACACGCAAAACGAAGCTTTTGGTTGGTTCCTCTCTTTCTCTTATTTTTTGTTGTCTCGTCCACAACCCCTACTTTTTTTCCTTTTGCTCTTTCTTTGGGCAAAAGTACCGGTTTTGAACACGAAACGCGAGAGCGAAAACCCAACACAGCAAAGATCTATAACCCGTACCGTCTTTTTCTTTCTTTGTTTTTGTCTTTTAATTATTTTCAACTCTATTATTTTTATCAGAAAAGGTGGGAACGCACAAAAGAAACGCAATCACAGGGCTATCATGGCTTCTACCTAACAGAGGAACTGGTCAGTAGCAACCTAGATCAAAATAATCCTATGACTCCTCCTTTTAATTTAACATTGCTCTTTTTACTTGTTCCTTTCTTTCTGCTTTTGCCCCATGCAAGCTCCTGGACTCGCGATAGCACCTATGCCTCTTGGGCATCGATCTGTGAAGGATTTGGGCAACGGGCTCGGGGATCGAGGGTAGTCACGTTGGAATTGAAAGTAAAAAGCGAAAGCAAACGGGCTAAAGCGGCTTGCCAAGACAAAGTAGGTGGGACGCTGTGTAGATTTGCTCTGTATGGCCGACAGCTAGCATGACGGATTGCTCGTTCTATTTCTCATCCTTTAACTCACTACCTCTGGTCTCGTCCACATGCTTTTTATCACGGCTATCTGTTTCTGCTAAAGCTACCGATAGCGATTGCTCTTCTTATCCAAAGCAGAACACGCATCGGCCCTCCCGGCCCTAAAGCTGTCTTCCAGGCTGAATTAATAGTCCCAATCGCCTGCCCAATCCTAAACTACAGGCAGCAAAGCGGCCATTTACGCCACCGAGAACATTTAAACGTCCTTTTCTAAGTCTTTTCTGACACTAGCTACAGCGGTCTCGGGGACTGCGTTTTAAAGTCCATGGCTTTGAAGACTTGACAGGTGCTTCTTTGGATAGAAGAGGAAGAGTTAAACTGCTTCGAAGAGTCAACTGCGCTGAAGAACACCCCTCAAGACTACAGAATAGCTATTACCCGCTGTACTGGTCAGTCTGCTCGAGAGTAAAGACGGAAGGGAGTGAATGTTGCAAAAGTCTTCCTCAGGAGCCATCGGCTAGTTTCAGGTGCCAACACCACTTAAAACCGCACGCATAGAAAACGCTCTTGTTTTGGTTTGAAAATGGTAGTATTTTAGGGTGAGGAGTAGCGGAGAGGAATAAAACTACGCAAAAAGTATAGGTACTCGAACGCAAATTCTCCTGAGCAGAAAAGAAACTTCGTATAGAATAAGAAAAGAACCATTTAAGAAACGTTGTTTATCCATCTTCCTTCACCCCAGTAAATGCATTAAAATGACCAAAAACTCAACTGGGGGATTGTCTGTTGGTTAACTCTAATGATCCAAATACAGATCCTTCAGGTTGGCACTCTTGCAAACCACTCTTCTAGCCTCTGCGTTTTCCCAGCTGACTTGAAAAGCTGCTTTTGCGTGTTCTGTCATCCTTCGTCTTGAAAGCAACTAAGCGGAAAGAGTTAGGCCAGCTGGGAGTCTAATCTTTCTAAATCGCAAAAGAAATAGATTCTTTTTTCTCTGAAGAGGTTCTACTTCCAGCTGAAGCGTCGACACTGAAAGGGCTATCAACAACTCTTTTTTTTTCTGGACCTTTCAAGTAGCACAGGAAAGGTACCAGGAGCTGTATTTGCGTCTTTGCTGTGCGGTTTTTGCGGACAAACTCCCTTACTAATGTATAGACTGCTGATTTTTGAGAGCTGAGGTGTTGAGCATAACGTCAAGTGTTGTCTTGTGTTTTTAATCATCACCTTCTTCGTCGCGCCATCATTTGATAATCTGCGTAGCTTGTTGTAGCTTGTTTGCCTTTTGTTCCTGTCCACTAGTTTTTTTTTTGTGACCTTCGGCTGAGAATTGGTGGGTGTGAGGGAGCTTAGCGCCTTTTAAACTGGTGCGTGAGAAGTGCTGCAAAACAAGATGAGGGTGATATAGTTGGCCTTGTGTAACAAAACGCGTTTGGAAAGCAAAACCGCTAAGAGGAGATCAGTGAAGGTATGCTGGCGAACCTGCATGACAGACGCATAGTTTTCTTTTGGTGGCAGCTGTGTTCCCCTCGAAATGTATCGACACCATCCTTTTCTTGCTCCACCATTCTATCCTGTAGGAGGTGTTGTCCATCATTTATCCAGAGCAGATGAGCTTTTCTACGGGTTTCCGCTGATGAGAAATATAAAGAGAGTACTGAGTACTCTTGGAACTTTCGTTTTTGATTTAAAAGCTAGTAGATCTCTGATTTGCTGAGGAAAAAGCTCTGTTTGTAGCGCACTTTTGCAAATGCTCTATTCTCCAAAAGAGAAACGGAAGAGCCAAGTGGTCTCGCTCATCATCTAGCGCTACTCACAGAGTATACAAAAGATGATGATCGGATTTTTTACACCAAAGAACTTCCTCGTGGTGGGCAGTCATGATGGTGGCTGGTAAAAAAGATAGGGAGGAGAACGGTAATTTTTCAGAACGCAGGAGTATCTTCTTTCTACGCTCCGGAAGAAAACTGGGAGCGTCTTTTTTAGCCGAAAGGAATAGAACGAAAACACGGCTTTCACACGAAAGGCGACTTTGGGGACTGCCACAGTATGCTCTCCTTAGAGTAGGGCCACAGTGATTAATAAAAAGAGAGCTGCTGTGTGTTTGCTGCGTCTAAGAAGGCTTTGTCGGATTGTAGCACTGGCGTGCTGTTTTGGAAGCAGTTTAAAAAAAGGCCACGAGAGGAGGGAGGGCAGACGCACCTGCTTTAGTTGATGATCTCTCCTTTGGACACTCGTGGTGCGCAAGGCGAGGCAATGCGGGTGAGTTTCGAAGGTGTCGCTCAAAGCTGAGCTCTGCAATATGTCAAACCACTGCAAAGCGTCTGCAGAGTTTGAGGGTTGGTGCAATCACCGTGCGCTTTGCGAAAAACTGAACGGAGGGGGGGGGGGGGCGGAAGAGGGGGAAGAGCCAAAGAAGAGGACTGTTCTTCTCTCACACGTGCTGTGGTCGAACACCCTCAACGGTGTTTAGACGCGACTGCGGAGTACACTCGTAGAGGCACTCGAACGCCAAAAGCAGGCTTCAGGTTTTTAGACGGTTTGATGCGAGTCTCTCTCTCAATTTACGACGGTGAGCGTCAGTGAGAAAGAAGCGCCGTCATTGCTTCAAACGTTGGTTGACTTCAAGGCTGCTTTGTGGTGCCTTTCAGACTCGAGGTTGTTTGCACTTGAGGAAGTACAAAACTGTTCAACGGGTAGCATTGATTAAACTGACCTAATGGTGTGAGGGGAAAAACCGTTTCGTATGCACGTTTGCAGAAAATGATGCAGAAAAACCGAAGGGCAGCTATTGATCTGTCACACGGGTGTATTGTCAGTCGAAAGGCGGTTGTCTGTTTTTCTCATCGACTTCAAAGAAAGCACGTCTTTTTCAGCGCCTCTTCTCCCCCTTTTTCTGCGCGCCGCACAATTTCGGTACATCAAAACTGAAAACAATATTACTCTTTTCAAATCGGAGGCGATTATGCGCGCCAAATCACGTTAAAAAGAGCTCTGAAGCGAAATGAACAACCGACGGCAGAGTCGCCGTTTCCTTCTCTTCTCCCTCAGTCAAACGAAAAAAGAATTTGCACTCGAGAGGGGCCAATTTGCAGTCAAATAATGGCAGCAAACATTTACGACATGGTAGTGGTACTATCTTCAAGAGGATGTCCTTCCCTCACTTGGAATTCGTTTCATTCTCATCTGTATCTTTCTCTTTCCTTATTCCCTAACGCATATTCGAAACTTTTTCAACGACACAGCTTAGAGCTCAAACACACTATCAAGCTTTTCTTTTCGGTTTTGCTACAATGCCGTGGTCTGGGGGATGTTCGTTTGGCGCGACGAAGGAGATGCTAAAGCGTATCTTTATCGGCCAAGCGGTAGCCTTTCTCAATTCGCTGACCGGCGTCTCCACCACGGAGCTGGCCAACAACAATGCGAGCTACTCTGTGCTGCAGTGCTTGACGTCGTATTTGTTTATCCTTGCGTTTTATGGACCTGCATTTCTTTTTATCTTGTACAAATTTCGCCACCGCCGGTTTTCCGACTTCCGGTTTTTTGACATGTGGTGGAAATACGCAATTCTTGCTTTTGTCGACCTTGAGGCAAACTACGTTGTTGTGCTTGCCTACCAATACACAAATATGATGTCTGCGCAGCTGCTCGGCTGCTTCACGGTACCCTGTGTTCTTGTGCTGAGCTTTTTTATCCTGAAGATGAAATTTGCTTTGACGCACATCGCCGGCGGCGTCGTCGCTATTGGCGGTCTTGTTTTTCTCATCGCGCTGGATGCAGATGGTCTTTCGCGCAGCGGGAGCGGTGGAAACCAGGAAGTCCTCGGCGATATTTTGTGCCTCATCTCAAGTGCTTTGTACGCAACAAGCAACGTCCTCACCGAGCTCTTTGTGAAGCCGTCAAAGCAAGCGAACCTTTTTGCTCGCTGCCGCAAGCCCGAGCCGGAGTCGATGGGGGATGACGGAACGCCCGCCCTGCAGCAACCACAAAACGAAGAACCAGTTGAGGAGATCGATGCCGGCATGGAGTTAAACGCTGTTGAAGACCTTCCGAAGGTGCCCGTGTACGTTCCGGTGGTCGAGAATTTAGCACTCATGTCGCTCTTTGCGTCTGTGATGGCAACAGTTCAGTTTTTTGCAGCGGAGTGGAAAACGTTTGCGCCGAATCGATCTGCGTGGACAAACAGAGATTGGCTCTTCCAGATGGTATTCGGGATTTCAATGCTCTTCCTGTACACGCTTATGCCGCTGCTCTTCATCGTGTCCAGTGCTGCTTTTGCAAACATTTCACTCTTGACGGCTAACATCTACGGCATCATCTGGAACGTGACCATTTTCAAGATCTACCCGACGAAGCTGTTTTTTGTGTCGTACATTATTATCGTTGTTGGTATTCTGCTGTACAACCTCACCGATGTCATTCGCATCCCGTTCTGTGCGCGTTGGAACTACCCGTGCGGCGATCCATTCAAGGACGAAGACAACGAGGCGGGCCTTGACCGTGAAGAGCAGCTTCAGAACACCGGTGAATCTCGTCCTCAGCGGGAACTCAGCACACTGCCGAATGGTGACGAGGCTGTGGAAAAGCGCAGTCAATTGGACAAGTTGCACCGTGATGCCACTGGCCAGGTCGACGACCTCCTACGTGAGCAATAGCATTTGCTGGTGTTTTAGTAGAGCGCACGGCTTTTCTGTTGCGGATACCGGAGAAGCTTTTCAGTGAGCCCTGCTTTTCGGTGCTTCGTGTGTGCACCGAGAATGTTTTTAATAAATTGCATTCTAACCTGCTTCTAAGCGTCTTTTCTCCATTTTTGGATTAAAAGATCTCTTACTTAATTATGCAACGGCAAAAAAACTGTAACAGTTTTGATTTTGAAAAAAGAAAAACAAACAAACAAACAAACGAGAAGCAAAGCGAGAGAACAAATAAATGAAAACGGCCTCGTAATACTTGCGACACAAAAAAAGATTATTTGTCGAGCACCTTTAAATCCGTTACAGAACTTTTGCGGTGCGCAAGCTTGATACTCCTAGTGAGTATTTTCTACTTTTCACGTAACGCTCTTAGACGAACAGATTTTTGTGTAGGCGTCAAAAGTTGAGGTAAGTGAGACGCGATCCTTGACGAAGGACGTCTGCAGTTGACAGCACTCACGTGTGTCTTTTTTTTTTGTCTCTTCTTGCCTTTCCTTCAACTCTTTTTTTCTTTTTGTCTCAGGTTTGCTCTCTTTCAATGAGTACATTTTCCACAAATAGGAGCCATGCCGCCTGTTAAGGACCCAGTTTTTTTTGTCATCGGATCAACTGGGACGGGAAAATCGAAAGTTGCAGTGCAATGTGCTGAAGAGCTAAAAAGCAGCCACGGATACAAAAAGGTCGTTATAGTTAATTGTGACGTTTACCAGTGCTACGATGGACTTCCTATTGTCACGAACAAGCCTACAGAAGCTGAACTCGGTGGCATTCCACACGCTTTCCTGAGCTTTCTAGATAGTAATGGAACGTTGCGCGAACCTGGCTCGAGCGCCACACTTGAAGAAGCTGCAGCCTACGCCGAAGCGTCCGGCACGCTTCGGAGAGGAGAAGCACTCAACGTGCACACTTACGAGAAAATGGTGACATCGTTCATCTCAGCTTACTTCCAACAACACGATGACGCTGCGGTTATTGTTTGTGGTGGAACCTGTTATTACATCCAAGCACTCCTATTCTCCAATTCGCTGGTGTACGATAGTGATGTGAATACGAGCAGCGGAGACGATGAAGGCGATGGCGGCGACCACGATCTGTGGGAGCGTCTCAACGCAATCGACGCAGAGGTCGCCTCTAGGTACCACCCGAACGATTCTCGACGGATCAAGCGCATGCTGGAGATTCATAGACACACGGGTAAGAAGCCATCCGCAGTATTTGGCGAGCGTGAATGCAGCTTACGATATAGTGAACGCCGAGTGTTTGTTCTCTGGACCCGGATGGAGCGCGCGACCTTAGATCGGTCTCTAAACGCTCGTGTCGACACCATGCTGCAACGTGGGATGCTGGAAGAGATTCGCACTTTCTGGCTCACATTCAATGGCGATCCACCGCAAAACAGCTTGTCAGAGGCTATCGGCTGCAAAGAGCTGATGCGGTTCTTTTCAGCCCACAACTCTACTGAGATGACGGAGGAGGAGCTTAAAACTGGTGTCGAGCAGGTGAAATCCAATACCCGACGCTACGCACGACAGCAAGAGCGTTGGATCAGGAATCGCCTCGTCAGACTCCTGCAGTCGACTTCTTTGAGAGAGCGTTGGGCTCAGTTTCTCGTCTTCCCTACCGACAACGGCAGCAGCGCTTTAATAAATGTCAGCGCAGCATTGCAACTGCTTCTAGCGACTTCCACGGGCGGCCAACACGAAGAGTTTTCTTTTCCTTTGAAAGAGACGGTAGCGGCTCAGATCCCTGTAACACAGCAAAGATGCGATGTGTGCGGGCTGCTTGTCTGTGGAAGAGAACAGATGGCTGCTCATCTCAAGTCGAAGAGACACCGCGGCGCACTTCGACGCCTTGCGTTGGAGAAGGAGCAGCGCGAGCTCTATGGCCGTGAGCTACCACCACCCAAAAAGAAACGAAGTGGTTGAGTGCTTCAGCGCAATGCGCGTTCAAAACTCACTCCGCCAACTGAAAACATCACAGACTTCTTTTCTCTTGGAGACAAAAAAAAAGGAACCAATGCGCTAGCTCGACTGCTATTCACAATCATAGAGTAGCGACAGCAGTGACAAACAAGAGGATGCATGCACAGTATGCGCGAGGGAAACGAGTCGTCGAAGAAACAGTGTTCACTTGTTCCGTTCTTAGTTTCCGAGGCTACTGCAACCACTCTTTCCCTCTCTCATTAGGTGACGTAAAACGCGATATCTCTGTCTAAAAAAAGACATGCTCGATCTCTTCTTTGGTTTCCTAATGCAAGTGCTCCACTCTTTCTGTTTCTCTCGCTTTCTCTTTTTTCTCGTTGCCAAGCTCATATTTCTTTTTAGTTTCCGAGGTGAGGCCACATTCACGACAGGAATCTTTTTATTTTTTCCTCCTCGTTCTTCACTCTTCATTTGCTGCTGCTCTTTGACTGTATTCCATAATGTCGCAGATCTACATTGCTCTAGGATTCCTTGTCTCGTGTGCTGTCAGCGTCGTAGCTGTTGCGTCGCACAGGTGCCGGGCGGCGTTGATGCGCGGAAAAGCCGAGATTGCGCTGCAGACGGATGAGGCGCTTTCGATGCCGCTGAACGGGTCTGTGGTGCTCTTTTCCGCCTACGTGCTGCTGCGCTTTATTCCGAAGGAGTACTTCAACGCGATGATCTCCTTCTACTTGAGCCTGCTGAGTGTTTTCGCCCTCCATGCCTTCGTCAAAGGGTATGTGAAGAGGCCAAACATTCTCACCGGCTTGCTCTGCGTAGGGACCGCCACAGCCAGCTATGTGACCGGAAACTGGGTTGCCAACAACATTCTGGCTTTTGCTATCGGCGTCACGGCACTCGAATCGCTCCCAGTCGGCGGCTTCTCGTCCTCCTTCATTCTTCTCATCGGCTTGTTTTTCTACGACATCTTCTGGGTTTTCGGCTCTGACGTCATGCTTACTGTCGCAATGGGAATCGATGGGCCTATCAAGATTCTCTTTCCGCACACCGTTTTTGGCGATCATACGAAAAAGAGCCTGCTTGGACTTGGCGACATCATTGTTCCCGGCTTCTTCATCTGCCAGACACTCGTTTTTTCGAAGGACTTCGTCAAGAAGGGATATTTGTACTTCACTACTGCCATGGTCGCTTACACGCTGAGCCTCATCAACACAATGGCTGTGATGATGATTTTCCAACACGGCCAGCCGGCGCTGCTATTCATTGTACCGTGGCTCCTTATCTCCTTCTGCACCGTCGCCGTCTACCAAGGCGACGTGCGAGCAGCGTGGAGCTTTGACATTCTCACCGTCTTTACGCCATCTGAAGAGCGAAACGGCGAAGAGAGTGGTGCATCTCACGAAGACGAAGTTTCTTTAGGAAAGTTTGTATGGGAGTCTGTTTTGGATTTATTTGGCTTCGCATCGGAAGAAGAAGAAAGCAGCAGCGCAGCTTCGGCGAAGCTAAAGGAGAAGAAAGAAGCCTAATGGGGGCCAAGACCCGAAGGCGTTCTCTTTTCCTTAAGCGCTCTTTCTCCTTTCTTGTTTTTCTCACGTGCACATTGTTTCCTTTCTTTTCTGCCGGTTTTCCCGTCATCTTTCTCGTCTTGGGCGCAACGTCGGTGGAAGACACAACACACAAAAACAAAACAAAAAACACGTTTTCGCCGGCATGCTGCGGCTGTGGAAGACGCTGGAGTGCAACGGCATGTTTTTCTTGGCTTCCTCTCTGTTTTCTGTAAAACCCACGAAGGAGGCAAGCCATCGGCTAAGCTGAGGCAGGTAACTGTTGCACATTGCTGCGGGAAAGCTCCTCGCTCCTTTTTTTCGGAAAGGGACACGCAAGAGGAAAGAAAGAGCAACGCGTTGACAGGAGGTCTTTTTACCTCTTTTAGAAGCACCTTCACTCACCGAAGTAAAGCGACACGCCACTAGAGAAACAGCAGTGACCATGCTATGAACATTAATGCCTTTTTTAATTCACTTTTTGTTCCCTTTTTTTCTCCCTGGTACATCTCTGTTTCCTTCACCCCGTTTGAGCATCGCAGTTGGTAGTTACGACAGTATCAGTAAATCAACCCCCCCAAAAAAAACAAGGCACAGAGTCTTTCGTCACAGCTTTCTATAATCACAGTTCCATACACACATCTCTTCTTGCTTTGCCCTTTTTCTTCTTTTTCTTCTCACCTGTTGTTGTTGTAGACGATTTGCCTTCGTTGCTTAGATTCGGCTTGCTCTTTCCCCTCCCCCTTTTTGGTCGGCTCTCGCAATTGCCGAGGTTGCTCTGGTGAAGGTGAAAGTACGCGAAGATGCTGCGCAGTTCTCTCGTGCGGCGCGCCAACGAGAAGGTGGCGACGTCGTTGGCAAAATCTGCTGGTGGCACTTCCCAGCAGGTGGCCAAAAAGGAGCCGCACAACTTTCGTTACTACGCGGGTATGGCGCGCGAGGGTCTCCGTCACGTCTACCACGGATTCCGCCTCTTCTTCATCAACACACGACTCGCGTGGAAGTACTCTCGTCAGCTGAAGCGTGGCGTCGCTCTCACCAGGCGTGAGCGGCTTCTGCTTGAGAGCTCCACAAAAGATCTCCTGCGCCTTGTGCCGTTTAGTTTCTTCATTGTGGTGCCGTTTGCCGAGCTTCTTCTCCCCGTTGCACTGAAGATGTTTCCTGGTCTGATTCCGTCCACCTTCGAGTCGGAGTCGCAGGGACGCAATCGCCTTTTCAGCGATGCCATGTCAACCCTGCGTGCTCGCCAGCGCGTGATGGACTACTTGTCAGCCACGGCGCTGGCAACGTTCGACAAGGATCAGCAAGAGGTAATTCGGCGCAGCGTGCGCGGCGACTCGATTGCGCCGAAGGACATCCGCTCCGTAGCCCAGTACTTCGACCGCGACGGGCCATTTAGTGTTCTCAAGATCCCCGACAACATCGCCGTTGGGCTAGGTCGCTCCGTCGGCGTTTACAAGTGGTACCATGGGCTGCTGCCAACGCGCTTCTCTGCGTCCTTCATGCGACGCGCCGTGATCCGTCGCTACCACGAGGTCCGCGAGGATGATCGACTTATCCGTCTGGAGGGCATAGATGTGATGACGAGCGACGAGCTTATCAAGGCAAACCAAACGCGTGGCATGCGCTGGACGGAGGGCACCGAGACGCTTCGCGTTCAGATGGAATGGTGGAGCTCCCTTGCGCAGGACGGCAGCGTTCCGTACAACACGCTGTGGTGGATTAAGCCGAGTCGGTACAGCATCCGGAAGTCGATGAATCACTTGCCGTTGGCGCAACGCCGCCAGCTGCTGGGTATTCAGAACCTTCCAGAGGCCGTGCGGGCTAGTCTCGAAACGCTGTGCGACACGGTGGATACAATGCCGTCTATCAGCGACGACGCCAAGAGCGCCGACAAGCTCATGGAGAAGATTGAGAATATCACTTTGTCTGCGGAGAAGAGCGACTCTGAGATCGGCTTCGAGGGCGTCCAAGAGGCCGTTGGCGCGCTGTTGACGGAGGAGAACGTGACGAAGATGTTTGAGAAGCTGCGTAAGAACAAGCTGCCGGAAGAGAGCGTGGTGGTGTCGGACGTCATTGAGTACATTGGGCAGGAGACGCACAATTCCAGCCACGTCGTGTCCACACTGTTTGATGCGTTCGACTATGGCGCGGGCTCGAAGCCCATCACTGAGAAGACCCTCATTGGTATTGGTGCTCGTTGCCGTAAGGCTGCCAAGCCCTCCCCACCGCCACCGCCGCCGAAGCCAGAGGTAGAGGCGAAGGAGGAGGAGACACCGAAGAAAGAGGAGGCTCCTGCCGCTGCAGCGTCGCCGACTGGCAAGAAGTAGTCTCTTCACGCACCTGCCACGCTGGAAATGTAGCTGATCCAAATGGGACCGCTCCCACCCCTTGTTCTCTTTACCTCTCGTCGATTGTTCCTCGTTCGTGTTCCGGCATCGAGAACTTTGCTCTTCGTTACGTTGTGTGTAAAGGTGCACACGCGCATACTTTCTCTTTTTTCTTCTTCCGCGTGCTGCGGGTGCTTGCGTTTTTTTTTTTACCGTTTTACGTGCTGGAAAACGTTTTGGCTGCAATGGCAGAGAATTATGAGAGGAGTAGAAATCACGAGCGCTGAGATTCTACTCTAACTGCTTGACTCCTCCTCTGGCGCTTCGCTTCAAAGAGCTGGTTTGCGTTTCTTTTCACTCGCTGGTGTGTGACCCGAACACGTGATAGCGGTGTCGGCTGACCATTGGGTGCCCTTGCTTTCTCCTCTTCACGTGCGCAACTACTGCTTCATTTTGCCTTCACCAACGGTGACGGTGCTGTGTGCGCCATAGCGCTTCCTTCCTCTACCCCAAATCTGCTTTGCAATGCACCATATAAACTGCTTTGTGAAGGCCGTTTTTCTTTCTTAAGTGCATCTTGTCGAATTGTGTTATTTGTTGCCCACACGTGCGTGTCTACTCGCACGAAGAGCTTTTTGTCTCCGATGCGCGAGAAACGCTACGGTGAATGGTTGCGTTTCGAAATTTGGTCTCATCGAGGGTTTTTTTTTGTTGCTAGTCGTTTGCTTTACCTTCTCTTTCTTTTTTCCCCCTCACATTGGTGCTTTGGCAAATTGGTTTGGTTTACATCGCGTGCCACAACTGAATGTCTTGGGTTTTCTTCCTTTTCGTCTTACTCGGTACAATGTGGTCCTTGGTGGAGCTGTGCTGTGTGAGACTATTGAAAAGGGCAAACGTGTCGGGGACTTGCTTTTGTTGCGCCACTGCATCGCGTCCTTTGTCTTTTGTCTGTTTTTCTTTTCTCTGGTCTTGTTTGAACGATTTACAAATTGCGTCTCTTTTCCCTTTTCGTGTGTGCGTGTCACTCCATTTATATGAATGCTACTATAAGAGTAGCAAAGAAGCAAAGCCGACTGTCTTGCTGTGCGCCACTTTTAAAGCTGCGCCATTAATTTTTCACCTTTATTATTACTATTACCAATTGCTAAAGAAGGGATAGGAGTAAAAGCTAGTAGGTGCTGAAATGTTGAACAGCCGTTTTCTCCTTGTCGACAACGGAGCGCTTTAGAGAGAGCGCAGGTTGCGTGCTACTCGTCAACACCGACGTTATTTTTAAGTTTTCAAATCAAACCTCGTGTGTGGGCTCGTTAGGGCTGAGCGCACATAGACTTGTGAAGAGTGTTTTCGATGCGATTCATGAGTTTTCTTCCCTGTGCTTGTGACTTTCGCGCTCAGACACAAAGTAAGTTAATGAAAACTGACCGAAGTCTAAAGGTCACAAAAGGGCACGTGGTTGTCTCCCGTGAATGAGTCCTATAGTGCCTAAGAAAACTCAGTGTTGTTCAAGTCTGTACCACTCTATCTGCCTTTCCCTTTCCACATCTATGACTGCTGCCTCGCTCCACATGTCGCCTTCTTCTGTTCGACTGGCTGCAAGCAATCATCTGCCACCTCACCTCTTTCTCCACCGCGGTCACCGTCTCCATGCATGTTTAGCGAAAACACTCCGTTGGTGAGTAGCTCTTCACCGCTGATCTACACTCCGCCGTACCGCCGATGGGACCGGGATGGATATGCGGAGCTGCTGCATAGCTCCGACCCGCGAGCGCAGCGCATGCGAGAGTACTACAACTCTGTCTTTCACGCTGGCGGGACGGACATTGCGTTACAAGACGTCGCCGTAGTGCGGTGCTCTTTTTTCCACCGATGTTTTCCAACGTTGTGCTGCGCGCGCATCTGCTGTCAGGGCGTATCGGCGGAGTTTCGTAGCGCAGGACTGCACCTGATTACCGACTTGGACGGAGTCGCTGCGGCAGCGCTGCTGGACGCCGTGGCGGGGCGGAGTGCGTGCGCGTCTGGCGACATCTGGATGGATGGCGTGGTCACCGAGCCCCTTGACCGCCGCCACCGGGTCGCGACGATTGGAATGGGGATGCTACTCATTCCTCAACTCACGGTCGGGGACCACCTGTGGTGCATGGTGCACTTGCACAAAAAAGAACGGCGCAGCTGGAAACGGGAGATGGTGGTGGCAGCCGCCAACTTCACGAGCCTCGACACTCGACGGCGCGTCTACGACCTCTCTGAAATGGAGAAGTTCCGCCTGCAAGTGGCCGTGGAGTTGGTTCTGGACCCACCGGCGCTCTTTTTGCACTACACATTTGATGCTATGAGCCTGGCGCAGCAGATGGAAAGTGCGGAGCTGCTCTGCCGACTCACACAGGTCATAAAAAAAACAATTGTGTTGTGTACGCGCTCGCTTCCGATGCACCTTTTTTCTCTTTCCGAGTCGCTCCTCATGCTGGGATCGGGTGGGCTTGTTCTCTACTCTGGCCAGCGCAAGGACGCGATTTCGTATTTCAATCATCTGCGCATTCCGTTAAATGTTCCCGAGCCTGTGTGGAGGTCCATACTGACGCCAGCGCAAGAGGTTTCAACCACCACAGACGACACTAGCCTGCCCTCTCTCGCTGCGCCGCCGCTGACTGCGGCCTTGCTTAATTCGTCCGTGCAACGCGACCGCGCACAATCGGAGAGTCGACTGTACTCCGCTATGTGCACTCCGCCTCGCTTGTCCTCCCGCCTCATTTCCGTGCACTTCCCCGGCGCCTTCGCGCAGCTACTCGCGCCGTCCGCGTCGCCAACTGTGCCGGGACGACCCGCTGTAGTCGAGGTCTCCACCAGCGCCGACCTTGTGGATCTGGCGGCGGAATGGGGCGACAGCGAGGCGCAAACGATGTTTTACGCCGCGAAGTTCTACGACTCTCCCGTGCACGCTGCCTTGGTTGCGCGACTGCAAAGAGAACCCACCGCGCGCACAGCTCTCGGGTTAGGTGCGCTGGCGTCCGGTCCGCCGCGAACAGCGCCGAACAGCCTGTGGAAGTTCTGCACGCTGTTGACGTACTCGCTGAAGCAGGTTACGGCTGATGCTGAGCTGATGACAGGTGTTTTGTCCTTATCTGTCGGGTTGGCGCTTGTGGCTATTTTGGCGCACGTGCAGCCGGAGAATCAGGGTGGGATGTACAACATTCGCGGGCTCATCTTCACAGCTTTCACCTTGGTGCTTTTCACCAACCTGGTGACGATGGAGCGCGCCGGCGATCAGCTGCGCATCGCGGTGCTCCACTGCAAACGCCAGCTGTACGGGGTGGCGAGCTTCATTGTGTGTTTGAGTCTCCGCATCGCGCTAATTCGCTGCGTCTACCTCGCCCTATTCCTTCCCTTTGTCTTTTTGGCGCTGAAATCGTCGTACACGCTGGTGCTGCTAGTGTGGTCTGTGGGCTGTGCCCATGCAGCCTTACATTACGTACTAGCCGCCGTGCTTCCGTCGCGATGGGCGACAGTGCGTGCGTGGTACGTCGCGTTTGCGTACAACATTATCTTTTCTGGGTTTCTGCTGAACCTGCACACGGTACCTGCGGCTTTTGGCACTCTCAGCTTCTTACGCTGGGGTTACGGCGCGGTGCTGCACACGTGGCTACACGGCAACGCGTTTGAATGTGATGGAGCAAACAACACGTCCTACTGTTACACCGGGGATGCCTACCTCAAGGCTCAAGGCTTTCAAGACGATTCTGTGGTAACAGCCGCAATTCTTCTCGCCACATATGCCGTAGGCTTAATGACATTGCTCGGTTGCGTCTTGTACGCGAAATCGATGTGACGAGACTTCTCGGTAGTGTAGCTGGTCTTCGCGTGCGAGCTGTGAGTTTCTACCTTTTTCTTCTTTTAATAGCTTTCTAACGTACACATATACATGTGCCAAGTATTTTTTAGTGAAAAGAGCTCCACACATCTGTGTACAAAAGCAGCAACACTAACAGCACGATATCCACCTATCACACACGCAAAAAAAAAAAAGCAACAGAAAGAAATGATGATTTGTTTTAGTGTCAACCGCGGGGCTAGAGACTGCTACGTCTAGCAAAGGAGAGGAGGCCAGCAAGCAAGACAAACTGAAACGCTGAAGGTCGCTGTAGTTTGCTGTATGTGCTTCACAGCCTCACACTCGTTTGTTTGTGTCACTTCCCTTTTGCTCCTTTTCTTTGTGCTGCAGCGGACGAACAAGCAAACAAATCAGCAGCAGTTGTTGAGCTGTCGCCGCTCTGGTACAACTCAGGGGATACCGCAGCCAGTAATCACGTAAAGAAAAAAACCGTTGCAGTGTGAAATCCGTTTCTCTTCATGGGCAAAACAAAAGACACGTTTTCTTCTTTCGTAGCAGCGTTGTTTTATAGCAAATGACCTACAACTACAATAGAAGTGCTTCAACATGTCCTCAAAAGACTTGGAGAGAGAGAGAGAGAGAGAGAGAGAGAGAGAGCTGAAGACAGACACCGCTGTTTTTCACTATCGCGCCTTCCCTCCCCTTCCCTCTTTTCCTCTTTTTTTTTTTAAGAAACCAAGTGGAGAAAAAAGACGATCGTTTTTTCTTGCATTTCTAAAACAACGCAGAATTCAACTCTTGTTGCCTTTGTTTTGAAGCCGCGTTACTTCCCTTAAAAAAAGGAGCAAGGCGCTTCTTATCTTACACAAGGCTGAGCCAACCAAATACCACTTTTCGTCCGGAATGGAGAGGGGTAAAAAACGTAGACGGAGCATCTCAGCTGATGCTGCCTCTGTAGATGAGACAGATGACACAACAGGCGCTGCAGCTCTGATACTGAATCTCGCCCTGCCGGAGCCGAACAAAAATGAACCATCACCGTCGATGCCCGCAGCGTTGAGGCACGAAAACGGCGATTACGCGGCGCTGGTGCAGCGCAGCACTGCGTTGCTGGCAAAACTGAAGCAAAAGCGTGAACCTGTCAAAGGCGTTTTGCTGGGCTGCCAAGGGGAGGTCAGCGTAGACGAAGCGGAACCGCAGACCGTACCGTGTACCTTGGAACAGCTTTGTTCCGGTCCGCTTTCTTGGCACACTGCGGCCGCGCTCCAGAGCCCTTTCTTATCGGCAAGTCAAGACACCGTGTCAACTCAGGTCGCACCGTTGCGTCGCCGCTGCGAGGCGTCCGCACAAACCGACATCGTTTCCTCCACTCAGGCGCAAAAGGAGAAGTTGTGTAGTGAGTTGGGAGAGCTGTTCACGCTGCTACACGTTTTTTTTGCCTGACGTCTGGTGGGAGCGGACACCCGTCTTCTTCCCCATTTGATCTCCGTTTTCTCATGCCTTGTGTTTCACTCTAAAACAAGACGGCTGGTGCACAGGTGTAGTTGATGAGGTCTTCTTCAGCCACTTTCGTTGAAAACGAACAAAAACCACTGCTTGATAGTTTATGTTTTTCGTTTTGCTTTGCCTTTCTCTGCTGCTTCTCCTCTGAGAACGTGATTGTCTAGAATGACACGCTCTCACAAAACAACAACAACAAAAAACAATGGTGGCTTAGCCAGTGAGGGCATTGAGAAGGAACGGCGAACGTTTTATTTCGGCAATCTGAGTGTTGCAGGTGTCATCGGTGTTCTCCTTTGCTTTGGTGTGCTCCTCTTTGACTGAAGAAGGAAAATTGAGAGCTGTAGCAACGCGTCCGTTTTCGTTGCCTTTTCTCAGCGCTGTACACCTGCATGCAATTCGTGTTGCGCACCTGTGTGCGGGGCACCTTCCTTGAAAAAAAAAAGCTTCGCGGTTTTAGCTACAGCCCTTTGCGGTGTTTCATCTTCCATTTTCTTTCCTCTGTACTCAATCCGAACTCTTCATGTCTTTTTTTTTTCACAGCACATTTGTTTTCCTTTTTTTTTTACTATTATCCTCTTTAGCCTGAGCTACTCGGCTTATCAAAACGCAATCGCAACACTGTTTTCTTTTTCTGTCCTTCGTTTCACTCAGACCGCGCCAGTCTCCTTCCCAGTCCTCCAGCGTGCAATCATGAAAGCGCTTCACCTCCATCACTACAGTGGCCAGGAAGCGGAGGAGCGCTACAACCTGGCGACCCCGCGCAACCTTTTTGCGCAGCGCGTTCCGACAATCGACGGCGGCGACGCCGTCGCGAAGATGGAGGAAATCCGCAACTACATCCACAATACGATGGAGCTGTACGAGAAAGTGTTTGAGTGCCTCTCCTACGAGGAGTCCTTCCTCGTTCAGCCGATCCACAAGCTTCGCCACCCTATGATCTTCTACTATGGCCACACAGCCACGTTCTACATCAACAAGCTCTGTGTGGCTGGTTTGACGGAGCGCATTAACCCCAACCTGGAGGAGATGTGCGCCATCGGCGTCGATGAGATGAGCTGGGATGACCTCAACGTCGAGCACTACAACTGGCCGAAGGTGGAGGAGGTGTGCGAGTACCGCCGCCTGGTGCGGGATCGCATCGACGAGCTCATGTCGAGCGGCAAGTTCCCGCTGGAGATGCCGCTGACGCTCGCCAACAGCACCAAGAACGACGCGAACGCCTTCTGGTGGGTGATGCTGATGGGGGCGGAGCACGAGCGCATCCACATTGAGACGGCTTCCGTGCACGTTCGCGAGCTGCCCATGAAGTACGTCTCGACGGCCATGTCCGACTTCTGGCAGCGCTGCCCGGAGTCGAACACGCGGGCCCCGGTGAACGAGTTGGTTGCCATTGACGGTGGCAAGGTGCAGGTGGGCCGCCCGCCAGACTCGAACATGTACGGCTGGGACTGCGACTACTCGGACGGCCACAACGTGGTGGATGTGGCCCCGTTCAAGGCCAGCAAGTACGTTGTGTCGAATGCCGAGTTCTTCGCCTTCATGAAGGCGGACGGCTACAAGCAGCAGAAGTACTGGGACGAGGAAGGCTGGAGTTGGGTGCAGTGGAAGAAGCCGGAGCACCCGTGGTTCTGGGTCTGCGACGAGTCGCGCTCGAGCGGGTACGCGCTGCGTCTGCAGACAGAGCTGATTGACCTGCCGTGGGACTGGCCTTGCGAGATGAACAACCTCGAGGCCCACGCTTTCTGCGCCTTCAAGAGCGAGCAGCTGGGCAAGAAGGTCCGGCTGCTGACCGAAGCAGAGTGGACCCTCATGTTTGACCGCTTCATCGGCAAGGACATGCCCGAGTGGGGACCGAAAGCGCCGGGCAACGTCAACATGGAGCGCTACCAGAGCAGCTGCCCAGTGAACAAGTTCCAGCATGGCGAGCTGTACGATGTGATTGGCAACGTGTGGCAGCACTGCGCGACGCCCGTGTACCCGTACTCCGGCTTCCGCGTGCAGCCCTTCTACGACGATTTCTCGCTGCCGACCTTTGATGGGCGGCACACGTGCATGAAGGGCGGGGCGTGGGTGAGCACCGGCAACGAGGCCACCCGCGATGCCCGCTTCGCCTTCCGCCGGCATTTCTTCCAGTACATCGGTGTGCGCTACGTGGAGGGACCGGAGGTGGACGCGGCACTGAGCAAGCGCGGTGCTCTCGGCCTCGACCCCGAGGTGGACGCCATCACCGACACGTGCTTCCGCGACTCCTTTAAGGGCACACCGAACGGCTGCGTCGCCGTCGCCGAGTACGCGCGGCGGATGTTCACCCAGCACGCGAAGGCACCGGCGGAGCGGGCGATGGATATCGCATGCGGCGCCGGGCGTGTCACCTTCGAACTCACCACGACGTTCAAGCACGTGATCGGCGTCGACTACACCGCCCGCCGCCTCATCCCGGCCTTTGCCATTCGCGAGCGTGGCGACTGCCAGTACAGCGTGCAGACGGCGGCGAGTGGCGAGCGGACGGCGCGGACGGTGCGCAGCGAGACGTACTCGTGGGGGCCGACACGCGAGCGTGCCACCTTTTTCCAGGCCGACCCAACAAACCTGCACGCTCACCTTTCGGACTTCTCACTCGTGGTGTGTTGGAACTGTCTGGAGCGCAGCTACCGCCCGAGCGCCATCCCGGCGCACCTGCTGAGTCGCGTCGTGAAGGGTGGCCTCGTCGTCATCGGCGGCGACTACAACTGGGACAACATTAAGAAGGACGCCGAGGACGCGGGCAGGGTGGACAACACCTATCTGACTGACCGACTGATTGCCAGCAAAGGTGACCGCGAAGAGGAGATCTTCGATCTACTCGGCGGCAGCGCTGCTGTGGAGCAGGTGGGGGAGAGAGTCGCCATCCCAGTGGCGTTCCCTACTGCTGAGGACGCGGGCGCCATCCGCGTGCTGCACTTCACCACATACCGCAAGAAGTAGGCGAGGTGGGCGGTGCTGAAGAACGCGTGGAGGAATCTCTTGCGCCGCATTTACCGCAAGCGAAAACGTGAAGGTACCAACGCGTGATGGAGAGAATCTTTTTTTATTCCCTTTTAAAGCAGTCCGGCTTTCCATTACTAGGTGATACTAGTTTAATTCCTCTCTTCTGCGCTCCTATATATACATTTTCATGCTTTCTTGTTTGTCTTTTTTCACGCACCCGAAGTAAAGAGAACGAGCGCTTGAGAGATGGATGCTTTTTGTTCTTAACGTCTTTTTTATGTATTTGCTCTACGGGTTTTCTATCGGTTTCTCGTTCTGCGAGCTTCTTCCTCATGTGCTCTGTGATACACCCCACACACACACATGCACACACTTAAAAAATGCACTCAAGTGCACTTATACGACCACACGCACACACACACACACACACAGGTTGAAATGGCAAAGCACGCCTAGCGTGTCAGTTTTTGCACCGCGACGCCAAGGATCTGAACGCTCGGGCTTTTCACCTTTGTCGTAGCTCTTTTTCTGTTTTTTCCTTTCTGCCATTAAACGTACCTTTTCTTCTTGTAGCCTTTTTTAACGCCAGAGGAAGGATAAAAAACACCGGCATTCGACCTTATTCCAAAATTCGGCGTTGGTGATTCAACAGGTTTGTTTAAGACAACGAGAGAAAAGAAAAGACTCCTACACTTCACATACACAGCGTTAGTGAGCTAGCATGCGCTTTACCACCATAAAAAAACCTCGCCTTTTTCTTTGTTTTACGACTGGCGTCCTCTTCTCCAGTTCTTTTTGCGTTTTTCTCTCCAACTGCCATGCGAAGTAAAAAAAAAAACTCTTCATCCCTATGCACCGCGAGCAGTGGTACCGTTTGGAGAGAGAAAAGAAAACAAAAAGAAGTGAGAACCCTGTCTTTCCCCAAAAAGTCTTTTCTTTTATTCTTTTCACTCTCTTTTACTTTCCCTTCTGTTTCCTTTCTTTTAGCGCGCTTTCGTTGGAGTGCACCGCTTGGCTGTTTTAATAGAAGTTAAGTGACACTCAGCCGAGCATACCTTTAGCTGAGGTGTCTGCGAGCACCACCACTGCGACAGATTGCGTTGCTAGCATTGTTTCTCGAGGCTGCTTTGCCCATGAAAAGCCCTTCTTTTTTTCTTTTCCCTTTCTGTCTGCGCATGTTGACGCTTCAACACCTTCATCGTGATCTTTCACTTAACGTTGCAGCTTTTTCTGTCTGATAACGACTAGGCAAGCGAAAGATCTGCTTGCTGGACGGTGTGTCTTTTCGTGCGTGTGAGCTTTCACGTTTTTACCTCCGCTTTGGCGCTCTCTCTATTAGTGCTTCTACGAACAGCACTATTATTATTATTATTATTATTATGTAAGTGTGCAAGTCAGCACACCTACACCATTCTCCTTTTCATCTTTTCTTTTGATTTCCAACCGTCACTTTCGAGCTTGCGTGCTTGAGCTTCACGCTCAGCTTTTCGCGCGTTCTTGATCGTGATGAATGCTGCAACAACCCAAATGATTCTGTTTTAACGAATTGAAGCAACAAACATTAGTAACACATGTGAGTTTTTTCTTCTTTCTTTCAGAGTTGCGTCTTTGACGCGCGGGTGAAGCAACACGTCGATTCAGTGCTGTGAATAAAAGCGCACTGGGCAAGATCTACTGTTTGTCTTGCCCCTGCTTTGTGGATCAAGTCCATCTTTCACGGCTGGGGAGCTGTAAAGAGTGAAAAAGAACTGCGTTTCGCATTCCGTGGTGTCGCCATCGACTTGTCACCCACGCCTGCCTGTTGCTGTGTTCATGTGTCATTTATTATCTTCCGCCTCTCTTTCCTGCTTCTCGTTTCTGCTTTGTTGTTAGTGTTCTCGCGCTTCTTCCCGCTGGCACCGCGCATTTCACGGTGGTCTGGGTGCGTTGCGTTGCATCTTTCTTTCTTTGTGTGTGTTGTGTTTGAGAGGTAAGGCTTTTGTTGGCAGTGGAGTACGTGCGACGTAGCATAGGTAAGCATCAGCTCTAGTGAAAAAGCTAGCCTGCCCAAGTGTGGTTCTTTAACTCGTATACACACTTTTCTTCCCGTGTCCCTCTTCCGCAGTTTTCTTCGCAGAGTTCGAGGGGAGCCTGCGGTTCTGATTCCTTTCTTAAGTCTTGAGCACAGGACAAAGTGAGAGCCATTCTTTCAAAGGTAGACTCACACATCAGCCTGCGAAAAGCACACACCGCTGCGAAACGGAGAACGGAGGGTGGGTTATTGTTTCTCAACTAGCCAGCAGCTTACGTCTTTGCGAGTTTGCAGTTTCTTTGCGCAGCGGGGTACAATAGCACTTCAGCATGCGGACCGCGTCACTGTGTCATCGCACCAGCGTCCGGACCTGGCATCATCCGCTGCGGGGCGGGTCGGTGCTCGTGGGATGCTCCAGTGCGGCATTGCCCCTGCGCCTCGCTCAGGCAGGACACCGCTTTGCGAGCAGCACAGGTGCGAGCAGCAGGGCAGATGCTGGAAGCAACTTCCCGAGAGTCCCGCAAACGCAGGGCTCTGAGGCGGCCTCTGCGAATGCAGATCAGGGCAGTGAGTTGCCGCCGATCATCGACACTCCGGCGCCGCCGCGGCCTGCCTTCTACGTCCCACCAGAGAAGCGCGACCCGTCTGATGAGTCCCTCGCCTTCTTGAAGCCTGGCAGCCCACTGCAACACCTGGCGCAGCACCAGGTGGACGCGCAGGTGCCGGACGGGCTTGACAGGGCCCCTTCTCTGACGGCACGGGTGAAAGCGACGCCGACATACATGGACGCCGATGCGTCACGGGTGCAGAGCACCAGCGTGCACGCCGGACAGTCACTGCTGCACAGGCGTTCTGTGGTGGACACCAGCAGCTACTACTACAACGCTGCCCCACACGGTGAACTGGGTGAGAGCGGTGCGAGTCTGACCGAGAGCGTCGAGGCATCACACCGCAGCCGTTTTCACACACTGCAGGACGCACCAGCGCGCGGTGGGGCAGCAGACGCGGTTCCGCTGGGCCAGACCTACCGCCCAGCAGCGGCGCTCGACGGCGTCGGCGTTGGCAGCAGCAGCAGCAGCAGCACCGCCAAGGAGCGCAGCATCTTCGCCGCTGCCAGCGAGTTCGCCGCGGTGGACAAATCCGTAGAGGAGGCCGAGGACGAGAAGCAGCGTGCGGCGCCGAAGCCGGCGGTGAAGCAGCTCGAGGCGGACATCAAGAAGCTGGAGTACTACTACGGGACGCCGCAGTACGCGAAGCTGCTCGCCGAGTTTCGTAAAAAGTACGGCGGCGACGGCGAGGCAAATCGCGCCGCTGGCAGCAATGACGGTGATGACGGCAGTGGTGCGGGAGGTGGGGCAAACAGAGCTGCCGAAAGCCGCGTCTACACCACGTCCGAGGTGGATCGCGGCCTTGACGCGCAGCCGATTGACTACCTTCGTAGCAGTCCAAAGCTGCAGGCCCAGCTCCTCTCCGGACCGCGCGCGTACGACCCCGTCACCATCATGCAGCAGCAGGGTGTTATGCGCTTCCAAGGGTACGCCTTCCCTCCCACGGTGGAGCTGGGGAAGCTGAAGGGCGACAAGGATCAGCTGAAGGCCCTGCACGATGCGCACAGGAGTCACCACCTTGTTGCGCGCGTGCGAAAGGGCTTTAATGCGCTGATTGGGCGGAAGGATGCTCGAGACGACTACGTGGCTGTCGAGGACAAGTCCAAGGAGGACACACACCTGGTGTACCGCACTCTCGGCCTCGACGCGGTGCAGCGTCGGCAAATGCGCTACATGCTCACGGACTTCGACCACGCAGATCGGCACACCACCTTCCATGTCATGATGTCGTACCCGTACACGGATTGGCTCCACGTGTTTTACATGGTTTTTGTGGGCTGGTGCTTGTACCAGCTGCAGGTGCGGTACGGGGCGTACGCGTTCTACGATGAGTACATGGGGCTGGACCTGCGGCAGGTTCCACGGCTGGAGAAACCGGTGCTGGCCGGGATCACCGTTGTCGTGATGGTGTTTCTGCTCTTCCAGCCGCTTCTCGTGGCAAGCATTGCGAGCACAAGGGCATACCGCATAGTCATGCGACGTCCGATTGGTCCGCCGTAGGCGTGTCAGCGTGGCTCGAAGTGATGAATGGCATTGGGAGTGTTATGCTTGCTGGACAGCACGATGCGACTGAGCTGTCAGGCAGATGCCCTTTCCCTTTTTCTCTTTTTTCCGGCGCCAACGCCTTCGCGGGTTTTTTTTTTGGGTTTTGAGAGAGTCTTGTTGCAATGCTGATCTGGACGCAGTGCTCCCTTCGGTGCAGGTACTCACTTTGGCTTCTGTGCCGCACTGGACGGGTTGACTACCATGGCGCGAAGAAGAGAATGGCTGTTTTTGTTTTTCTTCTACACCTGGCTGACGTTAACATGTCTTCACACTCTTTCTTTCTTTTCTTTTAGTTTCGGGTCCTTCGACCACCTTGGGTTGCACTCACATCACGCTCGTTTTTTTTCTTCAAAGAAAAGAAAGACGAAAGAGAAATCATTGCGCCACAACAACAACAAAAATAGGGAATCAAGTCCCTTTTCTTTCAGGTATGCTTCCACACAAGTTGCATTTGATGCCGGCGGAGTAGTCTTCTTCCTCCTCCAAATAATAAATAAAAAAGGCTCGATCCATCGTCAACAAGCCGTGTTTCCGGAAGGCTTGTTTCTGCGTCAAACATCACTGCTTCTTTTTGTTTTTCTTGCAGTATTGGCCTGACCTAACTTACACACGCTCACTACCTGCTGCTTCTTCTTTTTTTCGCACTTCTGCAATCCGCTTCCTCCATTTCTTTTCACCCCCCAAAAAACCTTTTCAAACGCACAGCTAAAAAAAAAAAATACTTTTGTTTTTATTTCTGCTTGTCAGTACTCACAGCTTGGCCCCGTTGCACGAAACAAAAAGGCCCACAAACATTCATGTCAAGCAGCAGTACTTGTCCCTCGTAAACTCTTTCTCCTTCGCTTTGCAAAGCGCTTTTTCGATTCACGCTCGCTCCTTCCGTTTCTCTATCATATAAAACAACAACAACAAAAAAAGTAACAACAACCACCACTGTTACGCTGAGCAAAGCCACTCTTTTCCTTTCTCTGCTCTTCTAAACGGTTAGCAGTGCTTGTCAAAAAAAGAGCGAAAAGCTCCCCTGCATTGGTTGTGCCGCAACGCTCCATCGCCTTCGTCCAGCGCTAACTTTTACTGCTCTCATTCAACAGTACCCGCAGGTGTGAGAAGAACAGTTACCTTCTCCTCCTCTTTTCTCAACACTCACATCGTTAATCTTCCACTATAAAGGACGAAGCGGAGACGCTCACCTCTGTGCCCACCAACTTGCTCTGCAAATTAGAGCATTACCTTTCTTTTTTTTTCCACGGCGCTCACGCACAAAAGTACGGCAACACACATACGCACACCTCGCCGTAAAGTGAAGGTGTCTTGCTTTCCTCCCCGTTGTACAATCAGGCTACTTTCATATTCATCTTTTCCTTCCCTGTGTTACACGTGCGCTTCGTTTTCCTATTAGTGATCCAACTTGGTGGCATTCGCCAAGCTGTTAACGTTTTTTTTTTTACATTTCCCTTGTCGCCTTTTCATTTCATTCACCCGCTTTTTTTTTTTTGCTTCCATCGCCAGTTTCCGCGCTAGAACGCCGCAACTGGAACAGAAGAGCGACACACCACTTCTACAGTCGTCTGAACTCCCTTCACGACTCTTAAAAGAAAAACAAAAAACAAGCTATACTTGCTCTTTCATTATTTAGCTTTTCGGGTTCTCTATTGTGTAAGCATAAAGGATCTCCTAAGCGGTCCTGAAGAGCAACCACAACCAAAAAACCTTTCATAGCGTCGCAGACACACTCACACAAACACAAGAAAAGAGAAGTTCAACGTTTGCATAGCAAATCACCACTGAGTCCATTTCATGTCGAAACAGAGCCGATCTGTGAACTCTTCCATCAAGATGAGCTCTGCTGCGCTCGGCGACACCACCCTCCCAGCCTCCGCCGCGTCGCCGACGGAGCAGCGTCCTACCCAGACACGGCGTCACGTTGCCTTCTTCCTCGACGAGGCGGAGGTCGACGATGGCGAGAAGCCGCACGCCGCCCGCGCTCCGGGCCGCCGCGGCGGTGGCCAGTCAACGATGACAGCGGACGAGCACCGTGCGTGGAGTGCACGGGTGGCTGAGTCGGAAGCTCTGCGGCAGCGCGCGCTGCAGTGCGGCGAGGACATCGCGCGGGTGGCCAGCGGGCTGGGCTACGAGGTGGTTGCTCACACGCCCACTGCTTTTCTGAAGCGCAACTCGACCGCCGCCGCGGCGGCGGCAGCGGCGGTGGCCAAGCCGGGAGTGGAGTCGCACCGCTTTACGGGGGCTGACGGCGTTCCTGCAAACGTCATGCGCAGCGCTGCGCCGCCTAGCCCGCCTCCACGTGCAGCCGTCCCAGCTCACCTGCCCCCTGTCTTTCTGGAGGAAGACACGCTGGACTGTTGCAGCAGTCGCTCGAGTTCCCCCGGGACGGAGGAGCAGGTGGGGCTCGTGCCGGTACTCAGCCCGCTGCTGCCGGAGAGCGGAGCGGAGCCGCTACGGCGTCCGTCCGATGACGCGGCGCTGCACACGTACGAGGTAACGCTGCCACGTGCGCTGACCTCGCACGAAAACACGTCCCACTTCTCCTTCACCGAGTCGTCGGCACATCCGCTGCACGAAGAAGGGGTTGGGTGGCGCGACAACAACAGCAGCAGCAACAACAACGACGAGCGAGGCTCGCCTTCTGCACTCATGCGTGCAAACTTCCCCGCGGTGCGTTCCGACAGCGTGCCGAATCAGCAACTGCCAAGCTCCGTCAACACGTTCGGCGGGCTGTCCACGCCTAGCAGCACCACGCAGTCGTCTCCCAATGCGTCTCCCCTTCCACGGCAGTCACTCACGCCGCGTCGTGCGGTGCTGGCACGCCACCACGCTGGGACTGGGGCTCTCATGGCCAACAACCCAAGCGTCGTCCAAGTCCGCGCTACCATGGTGGACTTCGCCTCCTCACGCGGCACCAGCAACGCCAACACGTCCGTCAGCGTAGAGCACCTCAACGGCTTTGATTTGCAGATGGTGGGAGCGTCGCAGAACACAAATCGTTTGCTGACACCCGCCACTGACGCGTTGAACATCCCCGCAGTGCGCGCTGCGGATGACGAAATCTGGCCACGTTTGCACGGGCGACCGATTCAGTAAAGAGAGACAAGCAAAAAAACAAAGTGTTTTTGGCGGAATCGTCGAAAATAGCCCCGCCTGCTTTCCCCTCTTTACTTCCATTCTGTGTACCCGCCTCTTTTCTTCGTCTCTCTTTTTCTTCATTCCTAGTGTTTTCTTTTTTTGTTTGCTTCTTTTTTTCTCTTTCGTAGGGCTCACATGATTTGCATGTCGCTACTGTTCTTCCCTGTTTCGACGTCGTTTTCTTATCCTGAAGGGATTCACCTGGCGCCGTTTAGTTCCGCCTCTTTTTTTTTGTCCATTTAGACAAATACTACTGTACTTTTATATATACACCTGTTGATTTCTTTTTTCTTTTTGTCTCTTCTTCGTCTTTGCCCTCTTTTTACTTTTTATGAATGCAACTGGCCTTCTTCCTTTTTCCCTCTCGTCGCTCACATGACTATCTCTCCTTCTTTCTCGTATTTTGTTTTGCATGGTTGTTCTTTATACGTATGTTCTTTATTGTTGTCGTGCTTTCCCTCTTTTACGACTTCATTTTACTCTTGTATTCCCGTTCTCCTCCACTTACCCTTTCTTTTTTAGCCCGAGTCATAATAACTAGTGTTTAGGTCTTCTCTTTCTCTTTCTCTTTCAACTGTTTTCCTCTTTGTATATATGTTTGTTTGGATGTAATTTTGCTCCTTTTTAAATATGTATTCTCTGTTTACTTTTTTTTTTCGTAGCACTGGAAATCAAATTGGCATCTTTGCGTTAGTTCACAAACGTCATTCTTCTCTCTTACTTACGTTAGCGCATCTTTTCAAAATTGAACCCTTTTCCTTTCTCTACCAATCTCGCAATAAGCGGCAGGGTACTTTTCATTATCATTGCTTTATTTAACTATCCTTTTTTCTCCATCTCGAATGACCTCTCACCAGTTCTCTTCCCCATATTTTTCCTTTTCGATCCTTCACTTTTTACCTTTAAACGGCTATGACTCTCTAAAGCTCATTTTTCCTTTGGTAAGCGTTCTTTTTTTTCTTCTTTTTACTTTTACTTTCCTTTTGGCTCTTTTTTTTACGGAATCAATATACAATAATATACCTAACTACTGCTCAAGTGAATCTTTTACTACTTCTATTCCCCCGATTGAAGCTCTACTTGCTCTTTTGTTCTTTGTCACGTTGTCTTTTTTTCCCGTTTAACTGTTAGTTTTCTCCTTTTTTTTGTTTCCATTGGTGGTAGTGATTCTCTCTAGGTGTGTGATGTGAAGAGTGAGATGTGCCTCAGAGGAACTGGTACTCTCTTGCGATCCTCGTTTCTTTCGGGCAGTGATGGCAATCGTTCCACAGCTTGAAAAGGCTACGGTGACCGGGAAAAAAGAGGATGCGGAAAGCACCATAATGTTCTCTGATACTACTGTAAAAAAAAAAAAAGCCTTTTTCGTGTGTAGCCGGTCTTGCAGTTTGATTCGACTGCGCACAACGCAACAGGCTCTTGATACGTGGTATGAGGACTAACAACAGAGCTCTTCCTCACTCATTCTATCTTCTATCTCTTGTTTTTGTGTCGTACGAGACGCACAGTGTACTGAAAAAGCACTTTTTATTTTTATTGTCTACTCTGCTGTCAACCTTTTTTTTTTCCTTCTGCAGCGCTCTATCATAAACAATTTTTTCTCTTTTCTTTTCTCTCTGATTGTTTTGTTTGTCACTTAGTGTATTGCGTGCATCGATCACAAAACCTTTTCCTTCTCTTTTCCATCTTTTATCACCTTTTCTTTCTTTTTTTTTGCCAAAGTACTCAACCCTCATTTTACTCTATTTCGACTACTGCTTTGCTTTTACCTCCGTTCGATACCTTCTTTATTTCTCTCGTATTCTACCGTTTAGAGAACAGAAAGATCTCTCTTTTTTATCCTACCATTTAAACGACATGGAATTTCACCATTGTCTCTGTTTTCGGAATGAATGCCTTGAGCCTTTGCTTAACCCGTAACCAGAATCAAAGCCCCCTGAAACAACCTTTGCGTACGGCCACCTGGAAGTACACCATAGGAGGCAAAACTGTTTTATTTTTGTTCTCTGTTGTCAAGAGCGTGCAAGGGACATTACTTCCTTGCTGAGGGTAATTCGGTGATGACTTGGTGCAGGATCGACGCAGATGGTGCTTTACAGATACGGCGAGTCGTGGTTTTGGCGTACCACGTATGCGAGGTGAATGCCGCGGCGAACTGCGTCTTCATCGAACGTGAAAGCAGGTTTTCGCTGCTCTGTACGCCTCGCAAGCACACAACAAAAAAAATGGAGCTTTTCCTCTTCCGTGCTTTAAGAATAGTCCTCTTCCTTTCTCCGCCTTTTTGTGCCTTTTGCTCTTGCATTCTTTGCGCATTTGTGTCTCTTTGAAGATAACTGGCGCTAGATCTGAAAGCAGTGAAAATCTGCTCTCAATCCTTTCCTGTTCGAGGCACCACTGCAGGCAGTTGCCAGCTTCAAACGTTGGACAGCAGGAAACGTATGCCGCTCACGTCAGCATCTATTTAGATTCACGCACACGCACAACAACAAGACATAGATTATCTTTTTTTTTTAGACTCCCATCGTTTATATATAGATTTTACCTAAACCTTCTCTTTTACCAGCAGCTCAATCTGTTGTTGTCTTGCTCTTTCTTTGTTTTCCGTTTTGTTACGTAGAAGCTGCCGTGATAGTTGTCGAGGCACGACATCGTGCAACTAAGCTCTTCTCTTCTCGCAACCTCCATAATCTGTTTCTAACAAGCTGTCCTTTGGACTTGCGGTGCCACGTAAGCCTAGGCTTGAGTTCTGCCCACCCATCTATCCCGCATTCAGACTTTCTTTCGCTTGCCTATTCATACAAACCAAACACACACACACACACACACACACCGGCACACGATCTGCTACCACAGCAGCCGAAGTACCCACAAACTCGATTTTCAACAACGCGCCAAATGCTGCCAAAGGATCTGCTCCGTCCCCTCCGAATGAGTTCCGCAGGGATGTCTAATTCGCAGTCGAAGAGGACGAAGAACTTGCGGTCGCCGTCCGGCGTCACGCCACTCACCCCTCTCTCCACGAACCAATTCTCGCCAAAGCAGGGCTTCCTGCCCTCACCGCGCAGCCTTCCGTCGTCGGCGGGGGCATCGCGGCCAAGCTGCAGCATCTCCGGCAGCTTCCAGCCTTGCCCCAGCACTCCTGGTGCGCAGGACGAGAAGGTGCGCGTGGCTGTGCGCTGCCGTCCACCGAACCCGACTCAAGGGGAGCACAACGACGACGTTATCGTGTCGATGGACCCGCTGTCGAACCAGATCTTCCTGCTCGACCAGGAGTCCACGCCGTGGCACGTCGACATCCCTGTCTGGTCGTGCACCGGGCTGGCGCGTGACGGATCGCCGCCTGTGTCGCAGGCCAGCGTGTACGAGAGTCTTGGCCGTCCTCTCCTCCTCCACGCCCTAGAAGGGTACAACAGCACTCTCATGGCCTACGGGCAGACCGGCAGTGGAAAGACGTACACGATGATGGGTGACTACCGCGACGGCGACGATGGCGAAGGGGCCGGCATCATCCCACGCATGTGCCGCGAGCTGTTCATCGAGCTGGCCAACCGCACCTTCGCGGCCCCCACCGGCGAGCGTCTCAGCTGGGAGGTGCACGTACGCTATGTCGAGGTGTACTGCGAGAAAATCAGCGACTTGCTGAACTCCGGGGCGTCTGTTGGAATACGGGAGGAGATCACGCCACACAGCGCCGCGTTCGCGCTCGTCGGCGCACGACGCATCCCCGCGACGAGCACCGAGGATCTCCTGCAAGCGCTCGCTATGGGCAACCGGTGGCGTCGCACGGCGGCGACCAAGTCGAACGACCGCAGCAGCCGCAGCCACGCCATCTTCTCGATCGACCTGACGGAGATTATCTCCTTCGAGGAGCCGGACGGCACGGTTGCCAGCGCACCGAGCAAGAGCCTCACTATTCGCCTGGTGGACCTGGCGGGCAGCGAGCGGGTCAGCGAGACCGGCGTGCAGGGGACGCAGCTGAAGGAGGCAAAGGACATCAACCTCTCCCTCTTCACGCTCGGCTGCGTCATTGAGTGCCTGTCCGACTCCAAGCGGCGCGGCATCAAACCACCCTACCGTGACAGCGTCCTCACAAAGCTGCTGCGCGACGCCTTTGGCGGCAATAGCAAAACCACGATGGTCTGCACCATCGGACCCTGCGAGTCGTACCGCTCGCAGACCATCCAGACTCTCCACTACGCGGCGAAGGCGCGGCGGGTGCTGAACAAGCCACGCGTGAAGGAGGACCCGTCGGCGCTGGAGCTGCGCCGTGCCAACGAAGAGCTACTGGCGCTGCGGCGCCAGCTCGAGGAGGCGCGGCGCAACGGGCACCACTACGCGTCGATTGAGGCGGAGCTGCAGGAGGCAAACTCCCGCCTGCGCCACGAGCAGAAGGACGCGAAGCTGCGGCGGCAGGTGATGGAGAAGCGCGAGGCCGAGTTGGCGGCGCGACTGCGTGAACTGGAGGACCAGCGCGAGCTCTACGAGGCGCAGATGCAGGCCCTCGAGGCGGAGGCGGACCGCGCACGAACGCAGCAGAAGCGGCGCGAGTCGGAGCTGCGCAAGGCGCACGAGCTGGCCGACGAGTACGCCCAGCAGCGGCTGAAGGAACTGGAGGAGCAGCGCATCGCCTCCGAGACGGCGCTGCGGGCGAAGGAAGACGAGCTGGCGCGCAACCAACGCGCCATCGAGGACAAAATGCGCGCCGCCGACGCCACGGCGAAGTGCCGCATCGACGAGCTGCAGCGCCAGCAAAAGACGCTGGAGGCGCAGCTGAAGGAAAAAGAGCGGCTCGCCTCGATGCATGAGCGGGAGCTTCGGAAGAAGCACAAGCTGGCGGAGGAGGAGGCGAAGGCGCTGGAGCGTCGCACCTACGACATGGAGGAGGAGTGGGCGGCGAAGGTGCGCGCACTCGAGGCGGCCGCGAAGCAGCGTGAGGAGGAGGTCGCCCAGCGCACACGGGAAGCGCAGGGGGCCCTGTGCAAAGCCGAGGCAGCGGCCCGCCGCACGGAGGAGGAGATGTTGCTGAAGTGGCGCGAGGCGGACAACCAGGCGCGCCGCCTGCAGTCCGAGGTGGCGGCGAAGGAGGCGGAGCTGAATCGACGCGTGCTGGAGGCGACGCGCAGCGCACAGCAGCGGGAGGCGGAGCTCAACGAGCGGCTGCGCAGCGCCGAGTACGAGCTCAACCGCCGCGAGCGAGAGTCGGCGCAGCACGTAGTGGAGGTGGAGGCGCTGAAGCAGGCCGCGGCGCGGCAGACGGAGTCGGCCAAGGCAAAGGAGCGGACGATCGACGAGCAGCACAGCCTCCGCGCCGAGGCCCTGCAGGCGCTCGAGAACCAGCTGAAGCAGCGCGACGCGGAGCTGAAGCGGCAGTTCGACGAGGTGATGCAGACACAGCGGGAGTGGAACCAGCAGCGCATGGAGCAGCAGCTGAAGATGCAGATGGAGCACGAGGCAGCACTGCATGAGGTGAAGCAGCGCGAAGCCGACTTCACGCAGCGCGAGATCGACCTCCGTACGCAGAACGACACCTTGGCGAGCAAACTGCGTGCGCAGCAGATGCAGCTGGAGAAGCTGCAGATGGACTTCATGGCCCAAAGGGCTGACTTCGAGACGGCGATGCAGCGCGAACGGCATGCGATGCTGCGGGCCCGCGAGGAGCTGCAGCTGGCCCAGGACCGCAACGAGACGCAGAATCAGCTGACGGAGAACAGACTGCGAGAGCAGGAGGTGGAGCTGCGGGAGCGACGGGCAGAGCTGGAGGCGACGTACCAAACTCGCGAGGCGGCACTGCGGGAGAAGGCGGCGTCTGTGGCAGCGGTGCAGGACGCGGCGGCGGCCAGGGAGGTGGAGCTGTTCCAACTGCAGGCGCGACTGAAAACGGAGCAGGCGGACCTGCGCCACCGGACCCACGAGCAGGGGCTGGAGCGCGGCCGGCTGCAGCCCGACCTCCTCACGAGCCTGCAGAAGTTCGAGATGAACCTCAGCGGCAGCGATGCCGGACCCGGGCTGGAGGAGATGAGCACCATTCGCATGTCGATGGAGTTCAAGGCGGCGGAGGGACAGGGGGCCGGCTTGACCACCGCGACGCTCAACCTTCGCGAGCTGCGGTACTTCGCCGCCTTTGAGAGCATGTACCGGGGCATCCTCATCCGCGAGGCCGAGATGGAATTCCGCGGGCTTGTCCGCAACCAGCAGCTGGAGCTGCGCGACATCCAGCGCCGTGCGCAGCTCGCGCAGGAAAGCGAGCGAGTGGCGGCGCTGCAGATGCAGCTGGACGCCGTGGTGGCGGAGAAGCGATCCGCCGAGGCGAGTGCGGCGAGTGCGGCGGAGCAGATCGACGCACTGGTGCAGGAGCTAGAGGCGCAGCGGCGGGCCACGATGGAGGTCAAGGTCCAGGTGAGCAGCGCCGTCGCGGCCGCACAGTTTGCCGAGGCGCAGGTGCGGCAGCTCCGCCTCGACGCCTACGAAGAGGAGGGCAAGCAGCGCGATCGCGAGCAGGCGTGCGGGTTGGCGGTGGTGGAGGCGGAGCGGAGGGCACTGGCGGCGCAGCAGCTGCACCAGGGTGCGGCAGACGCCTCCCTGCGCCTCCTCATCAGCTTCGAGGAAGAGCAGCGTAGCCTGCTGGAGCATCACTACAGCAACGAGTTCCAGTCCGTGCGTCTGCTGCAGATCTCCGACCGCCGTGTGCTGGACCGCGAGGGCACCATTGCGAAGTGGCAGTCCCTCTACCGACGCCGCAACGAGGAGGGCGGCGTCGCGTTGGCGAAGAACGACGTGAGAGGGCCGCAGCGCCTCGCGGAGGAGGCGCAGCGCCTGCGTGATGTGGCGCGGCGCGAGGAGACACTGGCGCGCAAGGAGGAGTGCCTCGCCGCGGAGGGCCTGCGCTTTGAGCAGCGCGTGGTCGACTTCGACAGCTACGAGCGCAGCCACAAGACGGAAGTGGCGCGGCAGGAGTCGGCGGTGCAGAAGTACCTTCTGGAGCTGGAGGAGATGGACCAGCGCAAGGCGCGCGAGTTTGCGGAGCGGGAGCGCCAGCTGGTGGAGATGGCGGAGTTACTGCGCACGCGGCAGTCGCAGGTTCGCAGCAGCGCACAGGGCATGTTCGAGTCCCTCTTGCAGCGCTCCGCGGAGCAGCAGTCCGCCTTGGCCGACGCCCACGAGGAGCTGCAGCGCGTAAGCCTGCAACGCGCCAAGTACATGGAGCAGGAGCGGGAGCTGCTGCTAAAGGCGCAGAGCGGCGACGCAGCGGCGATGCAGCAGCTCATGCAGCTCCACGAGGCCTACGTCAAGGAGGAGAAGTCGCAGCTGAAGCGGCGTGCTCGCAAGCTGGAGAAAGAGGAGGCGCGCATGAAGCAGCGCCTGGCGGAGCAGGAGGCGGAGATCCACCGCTACCTGCTCGAGATCGAGGAGGAGGACATCCACCGCCATGAGCTGTCACAGCAGGGACAGGCACTGATGCGCGAGGCGGAGGCGCGGCTGGCCAAGGCGAAGTTCAAGGAGGCGGCGATGCGCGATTTGGCGCGGCAGTACCGCCTGGAGGCAATGGAGACGGAGGAGAAGTCGCGTGCGGAGGAGACGACGCTGCGCCGCGCCGAACAGGAGACGAGGAAGAAGGCGAAACTGCGCAAGGTCGAGCTGGAGCGGCGCCAGCACGCGGCGAACACGACGGCGGAGACGAACGAGCGAGCGCTGCTGGAGATGGAGGCGGACCTGAAAACCATCGTGAACAAAAACAAGGACACCGAGCACCACATCCAGTCAAAGGACGCCGAAATCAAGCGGCAGAAGAAGTACTACTTGGACCTCTCGAAGATGCTGGAGGAGCGCGACGAGATGCTTCGGAGGGAGCATGACCTGCGCATCTGCGGTAAAAAGAACGCCGGGTCCTTGGCAGCGGATCTCCTCGACGTGAACGATGTGCTGCGGAAGCAAGTGGATACATGGAAACAGAAGTTTGATGTACTCCTGCACGACGGCAAGATTGAGTGCGAGAAGTGTTCGTGGAAAAACAAGAAAGACGCGTCAACGTGCGTGTGCTGCGGCTACACAAGTATGCTAGAACTGACATCCGTCAAGTGATTTTTTTTTTTTTGTGTGTGACGGAAAAGGAGACAGAGGGAAAGGGAGAGGGAGAGGGAGGAGACAGAGGGTGTGTGCTATGCATGACCGACACATTTGCGGTTATCGTGCTTCACTTTGTTGCTGCCTCCCGTTCACTTTTCCTTTGCTCCTTCCTTCTTCCTTTCTGTTTGCGTTTGTTTGTTTAGCTTCGCGATCCAAACACAACTAGAGTCGTGTGTTGAGGATTTGTTGGAAGCGTATGTGCGTGGTGCTGTTGCTTTAGATTCATTACTAAGCTACAATTCTTTTTTTTTCTTTTACATTTGCTTTTTTAGATTTCGCTCTCTCGTTTGCTGAAATGAGAAAGTCGTACAATAGACAACTAACTAGAGCAATCTTTTTTTTTCTACACTTTTCCTTTTTCTTTTCACAGCACATCTTGTGGTTGTCTCTTTCTATCTCTCTAACGACCGCACTTCTTCTCCAGCTTTATAGTTCCTTTTTTCTTTTATCTTTTCTTTGTGTACTCTTACCATTTTGTTTGCAACGTCTGGCAAACCTCAGACCGTGTACCCTCCTCGTTTTTCTCTTCTGTTCAATCTACTCAACGACCTGAACACTTCTTTCATCGTTCGCAAAAAGAAAAAATGGAAAAAAAAGAGAAGAATTAAACGAGCAAGCGTAACGAGTCGAGAATGATACTCGGAGAAGGAGAGAAAACAAAGAGCCACGTACAACGGTGCATTTGTTCTTTAGCTGATCTGGGGATCACTCGCTCTGTGCACGCAGAATTGCCGTAGCCAACAAGCTGCCGCTCTCTTACGTGTTTACTTCTGTTCTAAAAGAAGAGCGTTCTTTGCGACTGCAAAATGCGATTGAAACGAGCTTTTTTTTTTTTCTCATATCGGTGCCGCTAGGGACGCAATACTCCTGTCTTTTTCTCCTCCGTTCTACACCAGTCACACACCGCAGTGCACCGTATCGCAGATTGCACCATATTGTCTGCAGAGCTGTTCGAGTAGATCAGCAAGGCACCGCAACGCTGTCGTACAGGGACCCAACAGTTTATGTGACTCGAAGGGGCTACTGGTGTGTTGAAAGCCACATCCCACAAGGCTTTTGCGTCGTTGTCTCCCAGAGTTCCATTGCATAGAGTACTGTGAGCTCGACACGCTTTTCTCGTCGTGCCGATTCGCTTGTGGTGAAACAAAACAGAAACGGAGTTTAAGTGAAAATCTCACTATCATAGAATTAGATCCAACTAGAATTGCAAGCTTCCTCAGTTTCGACAGCTCCTTTTTTTTCCCCTACGGCCATAATGCAGCGACACATGTCTACGCAGGCTCTTCTTGATGAACTGGCGGCGCGTGAGCGGCGAGTGTTGGAGCAGCTGCACGAGCTGTCTGGTATCAACCAATCCCCCATCTCCCCTCAGCAGGCCTACACCAGCGTGCAAGCCACGCCACGCGGCGCGTTGACCTCACCACCACCACCTCAAGCGAGCCGTTCCTCTCCCCCTTCGCAGCTACGCCCTGCCCACGCAGACGACGACGACCAGCGTGCGTCGCACAACACACTTCGCGACGGGCGTGCCCGTGGCAGCATCGGAAACCTCGAGCAGGACCTGCAGCGGCTGCAGTTCCTCCTGCGCCACAGCCCGCTGCACGAGGACGCGCAACAGCCGGTCATTCCCCAAAAAGCACAAGAGAGTGCACCGGAGTGGTGCACGCCTTCCCCTCAGCGGTACATCACGCAACGTGACGGCGACGCCGCCGCGCGTGAGAAGCGGTTCCGGGTGTCGCCGGTGGGGCACCACTTCAATAGCGGCTCTCCTGTAGCGCCAGAGACGAAGCGAGACAAGCGAGAAACGCTGGTGTACGCCGCGCCGCCGCCCCTCCGTCCACTACCGTGTCACGACGTACCCACTTCTCCCCGCGTGGCTGCTGTGCGCGGAGACCGCAGCGACGCCGGCGAGGAGGGCGAGGAAGAGAGGGCCGTTTCCCTCGAACACGCCGCTGCCCCATCGCGGCGCAGCATTGTGCTGGACATGGCCGAGTACGATGACGAGGAGGGCGTCCGTGCTGCGGACGACAACGGCGTACGCTCACCACGTGGCAGCACCGTGCCGCGCAGCAACGCGTCCATGTTTGCCGTCCGCAGTGGCGGTGGCCGCGGACGCGAGGCGGACGGCGTCATGTCGTACTCAGAAACGGCACGGCGGGGAAACACTGAGGCGGTCGGGAACGGCAGTGCGCCGACAGGTCAGGAGGAAGGCTGGCGGCGCTCGCCTGTGCGCTGGGTTGCCGTGACTCCGGCAGACACCACGTCAGATCGGGACCAACATGGGGAGCACAGCGGCGTAAGTGGGACTTTCTTGTGCACCTCTGCCGCAGATGCGTGGGACGCGCACCACTCCCCGCAGGGTCGCCTGGGCAGCAACGACGCTGATTTGCACCTCCGCACCCCACCCCCGATCTTTGTTCTGCGCAATGAAGCGTCACAGCTGGACATGGGCCAGTCTAGCTTGCTCTCTGCGGCGAGCCCGCCTCCCCGCTTCCCAGGGACGCCGTCACCGTTGCCAAAATCAGCGTGGCTGATGACGGGAAGTGGTGGAGCTGGAGCCATTGCGACACCTGCGGTCGCTGATAGGCTGCACGCCTCTCCGCTGGGCCACGTGCAGGTGCCGCGAACCGCAGAGACGCCGCAGCCGACGATAAAGGCTCGCGGGATGTTGGGCGAGACGGCAGGTTTGCCAGCGAGCGCGACGCCGGCGCGGCGGCCTGCCACGTCTGTGCTGCCTCGCGGCGTCACACACACAGCATCGTGGAGAGGGTTGCGTGCGTTTTTTACCCGCCAGTCTCGCGTGGCGGCTTTGCTTACTCCTCCTGCGGCGACGGCGGAGGAGAGCTTGCCAGCACGTTTGTAGATTCCGTCGTGTTCGTGCCTCGCGAACGGCAGGAGCCGCTGCGCTGCTGATACTCTCTCCTGTGCTATCCGTGAAGTTTCTACTCTCTCTTCAACACACATACGTGACAGACTTAAAAAACGTAAAGATGAGCCGCTACCATCAAGTTATCTAGTAGGCACAAGAGTAAAGAGGATGGGGCCCCGTTTGCTTCTTTGTCAAACTCTTGAGCGAAAGAGTTTATGAGTTCATTTGTATTTCCATCTACCCCGTTTACTGCCTTTGCTTCGGGTTTGTTGTGCTCACGTTCTACTTGTGGGTCTCCTCTTTCCTCTCTTTCCTCGCCCATTTCTGCGAATACTAGAACTCGCTTTTTTTTCTAATAATTCTGTGTTCCTGTTATATGTGAACTGCAGTTTCTGTTGGAAAACCTGTTGACAATACACTGAAAAGCTCAGACACTCACACAAAGGCACACACACACACACAGTGGTATCCTCCCTTTGCCGGCGAGTAGAGCAACACCGATTATGGAGGCGTCAAGCACCGATGCCGAGAGGTCGGCTGAGGTGGCCGTGAACTTCGTCCGCGATGGTGCCCTCTTGCCAGGGCCGAGGTCCGTCATCGCCACCACCGACGCACAGGGCCGGGCACCACGCAATCCGGGCAGCCGCCGCATCGACTTCATCGACGACGGGAAGCTCTTCGAGGGCCACTTCACCGTGCAGTCCACCAACCTCAAGTCGATCATTCAGTACCTGCTCGACCGGCACAACGAGCAGGATGTAGTCATCCAGGACCTGCAGAAGCAGGTGCACATGCTGCGCTCACGCAGTCTCAAGTCCAACAAGCGGGGCTTCGGCGCCGGCGCGGGAGCTGGCGCGGACGGGCTTGCCTTTGGCGGCGGTACGGGTGCGTCGTCCGATCTCGGCAAGCGGCTCAAACGTGTCGAGCAGTTTTTGCAGTTGTGGGGCGTGCAGCCGGGTGAGGTGGCGGAGCTGGTGGAGGAGTACGGTGACCCGACCATCACGCCGGAGGCGTACACCTCCTACCTGCTCGATCTGCCAGCGTTCCGCCTCACACGGCGCGAGGCGCGGGTGCTCATGCTGAACGCTGGGCAGCCAACGGCGGCGAGCGCCAACACGGCGGCCGCGAGCGACACCGCAACGCGCCGACGTACCAGTTCTGCCAAGCGGGAGGCGGCCAGTGCCGCCGCCGCCGTCGCCGTTGCCGCGCTGCCTGACGAGAAGGCAAAGTCCGCGACACCGGAAAAGCGCAACAACAACGTCATCAAGAAAAGCGGCAATGATGCAGAGGCCTCAGCCGGGGCGACGCTGGAGAAGGCAACGGCAGCGCTGGAGAAGGCCGAGCAGCTGCTGGCGGAGCTGCAGAGCACCGCGCCGCGGGCCCCTCCGCCAGCCGCGTTGAGGTCGCGCCGCGCTGAGCCAGCGAGTAAGGCCACCTCCGGCAGCAGCGGCGGTGCAGCCATTGACGCGGAGGCACGCGCGGACATCGAGGAGCTGGGCGACTACGTGATGCAGCGCTTCGAGGATCTGGAGGCGCGCACGGCGACGGCGCTGACCCACGCCGCCTCGACCAGCCACGATGCGCGAGGTACGGATGGCGTAGGCAAGCGAAGCACCAGGCCAGCACCGCTTCCACCGCCGCTGCCACGGGCAAACAACAACAGCAGCAGCAGCAACGGTGGTGGCGAGATGGTGGACGTCGTGGCACGCGAGGACGCCGCGGCATCGCTGGACCTGCTCGAGGAGCTGGAGGCGACGATGGAGCGCCGCTTCAAGGACCTCAACAGTGCCGTCGCGAGCGTAGCGGCTCGCACGGCAGCCCTGGCGCGCAACAGCAACGGCAGCAACAACAGCCACCACGGTGGAGGTGGCAGCCAGACAAGCGGCGGCGCAGCGGAGAAGTCGCCGCCGCACCGCACTACCTCTCCAGCCGCGGAAGAGAGAAGACGTGCGAAGGAGCAGACAGCTGTGGAGGACACCGTGGAGGGCGGAGAGGACCAGGGGCCATCCACCAACTCGCGCACCTCCTCACCCTCCACCAAAAAGGCCGCCACGCCGAGCCGCAAAGGCCGCCAAAACTCCACCGACGCCGGCGCGCTCGTCCCTGCGCTGCCTGCCGCTGTTGCCGCTGTTGCCGCTGTGGCTCCTGCAGCTCTGGTAGACCAAGCCGCGCGTGATGACACGGCGGCGCTGGCTGAGCACGTCAATGACTTGGAGGAGGAGCTCCTGGACCGATGGCAGGCGATGGAGGAGCGCCTGCGCATCATCGGCCGTGCCGCCATGAAGCAAGGCATCACCAACACATCGAGCAACGGGGCCGGCCCGCAGGCGATGGGCCGCGCACCCGCGGTGGACCGCAAAGCACGCGAGGACGCCGCGTTGTCGCTCATGCGACTGCAGCAGGTGGAGAAGGAGCTCGCGCAGCTGAAGCGGCAGTACGAGGCGGGTGGCAGCGGGGCGGAGCGGCGTGGCGGCGGTGTCGACGGCCAGGCGCACCCCATTGCACTGCCGGCTGTCTTTGCCTCTGCGGAGCCTTCCGCCCCTCTGCGGGACACCTACGGGAGTAAAGTGGCCAACCTCGAGAAGGAGGTGGAGCAGCGCATGGCGGAGGTGAACCAAGCCATTGCACAGCTCCGCGGCACTGGCACCGTGACGCCTCTGACCCTCAGCCCACAGAAGGGTGACAAGGGCAAGGTCTCTGGTGTACCCGTACCACCCACGTCTGGTGAGGCAGCGCAGCATGTCGCAGGTGCTACGCTGCCGCCGGCCTCCAGTCAACTGACGCTGCGCGCGGCAAACGTCGACGCGGCGGCTGCGGCTGCGGCAACCGCGCCCGTGCCACCAGCGTCACCGCAGGACCTCGACGAGCGCCGCCGCGCTGCCCTGCAGTCGATGATGGAGCTGGGCTACACCACTGACGGTGACACGAACCTCTTCGCTGACTTCCCTCGCACGAGTGTGCGGGTGGGTGGGCGGCGCCCGACCATTAGCCGGCTGCGCTCCCCCGACATCCCACCCTTCGGCTCGCATCTCGTGCAGCGGGAGGTGGTCGAGATACCGCCAGCACCGCCGGGCAGAGTCGCGGGTGACGACGGCGCTGCTGGGCACGCCACGGCGGCCACACCGGTGCAGGCAGCCCGCCGTATCAGCAACGTCAACGGCAGTCCGGCGCACTCCCCCTCTCCGAAACGCGACTCCAAGGCTGGGGGCGTCGTTGCGCAGCACGCGTGAGTGCTTTGCAGGTCATCATTCTGAGTGTATGTGTTTTTCGAAGGCGGTGTTTCTTTTTCGCTGCACCTCATCGTGTGACAGGTGCTGCTCTTCTTTGTTACGTTGAATGCAGAGCCACCTCTGAGGTTATTTTTTTTTTTGAGTGTATGTGCTTGGCGTTGTGCGTGTGGGTCAGTCTGCTGTTGCTGGCAAAGATCACGTTTTTTTTTTACTGCATGTACACTACTTTTACCTTTTTTTTTACACTGTATTCCCAACGTTTTTCTTCATGTACACCTGCTCAATCTTTTCCTTTTCCTTTTCACCTTCATCACCATCTTGTACTTTTCAAGTGTTACATGTACAACAAGCATTTAAAAAATGTACTTTTTCCGGCGCGTCTGTTCTTTCTTTTCAAAGACACTTAAAAACAAACAAGCAGGAATTGATTGCACTAAAACACCGTGACAGTGTTGGGTGTACTGGAAGAGAAAACGATGAAAGGCAGCTGCAACGGCTTTTTTCAAAAACGTGCCACCGTGAAGGAAAAAAATAAAGAGCTCGTGGCCTTTTTAAATACCCGCAGTTTGATGAAATGAGTCCACTGCGCAGACATTGACTATGCATTCTTTCATGCATGCCTCCTCTGACTTGAGGTCAACATGCTCACTTTGCGATACTCTTTCTCTGCCCTTTTCTTTCTTCTCGTGGCGTATGCCACCGTCACCTCCCTCTTTTCAATTCGTCCCACAGAAGCTAGAAGATGCCCAGTATCGACGTCGATGTCACGAGTGTGCCTGACATCATCGAGGCACAACTCACGCTCAGCTACAGCCGTCTCACCGACCTCATCCGCGTCATCGTCGACCAAGGCAACGGTCATGAGGACGACATCGATGAGCTTCGCGATCGCCTCGCGAAGCTTGTGCAGGAGAACAGCAAGCTGCGGTTGGAGATCGAAACGCTCAAGCAGAATCAAGGGCCGGGCTCCGACGTCGCCGCCGTCTTAGAGGAGCTGAAGAGCACCGTCAAGCAGCTGAGCGACAAGGCAGACGCCAACGCAGCACAGGTGGCCACCGTCACCGCCGCACAGACGGCGTTGGCGGAGTCGGTGGAGAAGCAGGCGGAGGCGCGGCAGGCGAAGCTGTACGCCGCTATGGCGGAACACGCCGCCACCGTCGACCGCCGTCTGGCCACGACGGAGAAGTCGGCGCAAGTGGCGCAGGCCTTCGTGGATCTTTGGGGAGCCGTACCGGAGCAAGTCATGGAGATGGGCCGCCGCAACCCCAACCAGGAGGTGGAGCATAGCCTAAAGGACCGCACCACCTATTTGCTGTCCCTGTCCGCGTTTGTGAAGATGCGCGAGGAGCAGGAGGTGCTGCGGGCCCTCATGCAGCGGCAGGCGGCGGATGCGCTGGCGGCGAAGACGAGTGAGGTGGCCCGTACCAGCCGCACCGCCTCGTTGGTGGTGCCGCAGCAGCACGACGGCAAAGACCAAACGGCGGAGCTGGAGGAGCTGTCCAAGGCGGTGCGCACCTTAGAGCTGCAGATGCAGATGGTGGCCCAGCAGCGGCTGCCCCCGCTCGAGTCCGCTTTGGGTGAGCTGCAGGGCCGCGGCAACGCCACGCAGCGGGCGAGCAACACGGAGAAAGATGTGGATCGACTCTACGACCAACTTGCCTTACTGGAGGATCGCCTCAACACACTGCTTGGGATGTCAGCTGAGAAGAGGAGCGGCAGTGGCGCAGACGCGGAGGCGGCGCACCCCGCCATGATCGACCTCGCGCGCCGTGTGTCGGTACTGGAGGGCACTGTGGAAGGGCTGCCACACGGCGGCACGCCCACGAGCACGGAGGCGGCGGCGGCTAGCGGTGGTGGTGGGGAAGTGGTCAGCGCCGATGGCAGCGGTGGCATGGGTGCAGCTCGTCCCTCCTCCTCGCGTGGGCCGCACGGCCGTCCGCCGTCTGGCCGCCCCGCCAGCGCTGGTCTGCTGCCGCACCTCACAAGAGAGGCCCAGAGCAGCAGCAGCAGCGGTGGGGCGGCCGCGACAGCAACACCGCCGCCACGTCGATCGTCGTCACTGCTGCGGCATCGGCAGGGCAGCGTGCACGAGTCTGCGCAGCCCACCGTGGAGGCGCTGCGACGACAGGAGACGGTGCAGCCGGCGGTGGCGGCCGGTGGACGGCGCATCTCCGTCGCGGTGGAGCCCGACGAGGGCCTGCGTCGCCGCGTCGTGCAGCTGGAGGAGAACACCGCCATCTTGGAGGTGAACAAGGCGGACCGCAAGGAGCTGCAGCAGCTGGAGGCATCGCTGCGCCACGCACTCACTTCCATGAACCGCCCCCACTCCGCCACGGCGCAGAGTTCACCGTCGCTGATCCCGCAGCGGCCGATCTCGGCGGGTGGCCGCTTTGTGCCGAACCACGCAAGCACGCCGGTGACGGACTTCGCGCAGGCTCAGCGAGGCGACAGCGTTGTTCGGCCTGCCTCAGCCTCTGGGGCCTTGGGTCGTCCGATGTTTGTCGGCTCCTCCTCCTCCGTCTACTTGCGCGATGGCGCACAGTTTACCAACGCCACTGTGTCGTCCACCGGCGACAGTCGCGCGTAAATGCGTGGCAGCGACGCCACGATGCAAATAGTTTCCTTTTTTTTATTTCCTATAGACTTTTTAGAGTTTGCTTTCCCGTTTGTTTTGCCTCACTGTAGACTTTCTCTACTTTTTTTTTCTTGTTTTCGAACTCTCGAATGTATAGGTGTGTGTACGTGGGGGCAGTCAGGCAGAGCGAAGAACACAAACGACAGAGAGAGGTGCTGTCTCCACCTTCATCGTGTCTCGCAGCCCCTCTCATTTTTTTTTCTCTTTGCATTGCTTTCTCCTGCCCTTTTTTTTTTTTAGTGCACACTCACTTTGCCTTGTGCAATGTATGTAATTCTTCCTTCTTCACTGGCCCAGCATGAGGGACAGAGCTATCTCGCTATGAAAGCTGCAATGCGAAAGCAACAACAACCAGACATTCAGCAATGACACTTTTGTCCGCTGCCAAACAAGAATTACGTCGCAGCACTCTGCGTTTGAGATGGAGAGTAAAGGTTTTTCTAGACAAGAAAGTGTGTAAGACCTCTCTTTTTTCTTTTTTAACGGGAAGAGAAAAGCTACTCCCATTGCATTCCACTGTCTTCCTCTGTGACTTGCGCATCGCCGCTTTCTGACGAGATTGTGCTACAGAGCCGCGAGCAGTTTTCTTCTAGTTTGCAACGCCGCACAACTAGGTTGTCACTCGAGTGACGGACGCCGTTTTTGTCCTTGGTTGCTGCTTGTGCTCTCGAATTAGACTCCTTTCTTTTGCCTTTTCCTATTTCTCTGCGAATGCACTCAAACGTCGACACCCATTCCAATGAACGCACACAGATTGAATGTTGTTAATATTTTTCTAGCATTATTATACACACACACACACAACAACAACAAAACCTTTTTTTTCACATCTCGTGTCTTGCGATTAACTTCAAGTCGAGCATTCGCATTAGCTTCTTTGGTTTTCTACACCCTCTCTCCGCGCTCGTTTCCTTTTTGTTTTCCCTAAACCATGTCGACGATGCGGGCAGTAACACTCAACGGCTTTGGTGGGACGGAGGTACTGCAGGTTTCGCAGGTGCCGCGTCCTACCCTTGCTGGACCACGTGACGTGCTCATCAAGGTGAAGGCGGCGGGTCTCAACCGCGCAGATGCGGCGCAGCGCCAGGGCCACTACCCCCCACCGAAGGGCAGCAGCGAGCTGCTGGGACTGGAGGTGTCAGGCGTGGTCGAGCAAGCTGGACCCGACGTGACGCGCTTCAAGGAGGGGGATAAGGTGATGGCGCTCCTCAGCGGCGGCGGCTACGCCGAGTACGCCGTGGCGCACGAGGGCAGCGTGATGCACATCCCGCAGGGCTACTCCTTCATCGAGGCGGCCGCGATTCCAGAGGCGTTCCTCACGGCGTGGCAGGCGCTGAAGTACCATGGCAAGGTGCATAAGGGCCAACACGTGCTGATCCACGCTGGTGCGAGTGGCGTGGGCACGGCTGCGTCGCAGTTGGTGGAGAAGTACTTCGAGGCCACCGCCGTGACCACCTCATCGGAGGGCAAGGTGGAATTCTGCAAGAAGTACGCCAGTGTTGCGCTGTCGCGTACGCCGGATGCGGCGGGGATGTGCTTTGCACCGAAAGTGAAGGCGGCGGTTGGAGACGCGGCGATCAACGTGGTCGTGGACTGCGTCTTTGGTGGGACGTACATCTCCGAAGACGCCGACGTGCTCGCGGAGGACGGCCGCATCGTCGTCCTCGCCTTCATGGGTGGGTCGAAGGTAGAGCTGGACTTCGCCAAGCTCTTCCAGCAGCGTGCGCACATCATCTTCTCGAAGCTGCGGAACCAGTCGGATGCGTACAAGGAGAATCTGGCGACAACCTTCGATAAGGAGGTGGTGCCGCTGATGAGTGCGCGCAAGATTGTCGCAGTGGCCAACGCAACGTACCCACTGGAGGAGGTGGCGAAGGCGCACGCGCACCTTGACGACAACAAGGACGGCGGCAAGATTGTGCTCACACTGGAGTAACACACGCGCTTCTTTTTCTTTTTTTTCTTCTTCGCCGTAGTCCTACGCAGGTCACGCTCCTCTTCAATTCACCCAAGCTGCGAAACTCTGCGGACCAGAAACACGTTTGAATCAGAAGCGTCTTCAATGCTCTTTTCATCGTCGTCATCTGTTCTGCGCTTTGGCGATGGAGGGACACGGGTGTGTATTCTCTCAACACGCAGGGGCCTGTCCACGCATACGGCGCTCAGGCGTATTACTCCTGCTGTTGTTCTCTATTTTTTAACTATTCGTCTTTTTTCCTTTTACTCTATTCGTGTGCTTTTGTTACAGATGGCAACCTTCAATACCCAGCTCAACTACTTCCGTTTGGTCTTTGGAACGTGGTCGACTCAAAATGCAGAACAGCAGAAGAGCCCTAGCCTTGATCTCCAAGTCTAATCTCAGTGGGAAGCGAAGACTCTTCTTCGATGGCTGTTGACTAAGCGCGTTGCAAGCAGTAAAGCAAAGGAACTTTGTGCTCCGATTGAAAACTTGCC